>JACJUY010001282.1:124030-152649 GCA_014220935.1 Platorchestia sp. MABIK
CTTATAAGAAAAGATCTTTTAGAACTTTTACGGATTGCAATGCTGGCCAGTCATCTCCTCCAGTTCTTAGCGTTGTTTCCTTTTTTTCTTTGGTCGGAGACCATAGACAGTTATACGGAAGAGTATAACAGTGTCTGAAAAATAAAAAATACATCATACATTTGCCTAAGTATGGAAACTAATGGCCCACCTTGTGTAATAGCTCCGTTTTCCACTTCAGCATCGTTTACATTGCTTTTATTTTAACACCCCTCTTTCTACTCAAATATTTCGGCAACATCCCGATATGCCCAGCTTGTGTTCCTTTTCATAATTGACAGCTTTGAACGTGCATCTTGTAAAACGGTACTAACTACCTACCTTCAGCATCCTGACGACGCCGACGGAGGAGCTGTGGCCGGGCGTCTCGCAGCTCGGCGACTACAAGCCTAACTTCCCCAAGTGGACGAGCGACAGCCTTGAGAACAGCGTCAAGACCATGGACCCGCTGGGCATAGACCTGCTCAGGGTGAGTGTGCAGGATACTCTTGTCAGGGCGGTGCTGTTCATCGTAACTCTTCACTGCATAAATAATTTTTGGAAATTTGGAAATGCACTTGATGCTGTCACTGGAAGCCTGCCCGCGTGTGATGGAGTTGACCTGTCTTGTGTGGAGGGAGGGGCTGCACTCGATGAAGCGGTCAGGATAAACCAGCGACAGCGTCGGCCTGACTGCGGAAGATGGTTGTGCTGGGCTGCTACTGATCTGGGCAGGGCAGTTCTGGTGCGGCCAGTGTTGCCTCTCTCGCCTCCTAGTGACTAAGGGTGATTGATTGTGGGCTGCTGTCGGCTTCCTTCCCGTAGGGAGGAGAAACCTAGTATATGTATGTATGGAAATGCACTTACAGTAATAGCGACCAAACTGTACTCGACCGATTGGGGGGTGTATAGAACACATATAATACGCTTTCATTTTATTCATAGTAGGTCTCATTAGAGACATTTTGTAGAAAATGCACTTAATAGCGTATGTTAACCTGAATAAACGCTTTTATCGACTGTTATTAATGTTCTTCAATGTATCATTTGAAAAGCAGCTAGCAGATTTAATTCGTAATGTGCGACACTCAAGAGCCTCGTTACTACAGTGGCGAATAGGGAACTTCGTATAAACACACACAAATATGAGACACAGTGATGAGCCTCGTATACACGTGTCGCTCCTCACGGCCGAAATGTCCCCTGGTATAAACGGCCCTTACGCCATACGAGCTATTAATGGATTTTGTAATATTGCAAATTGCTGTTTGAAATTGACTGGAGGCGAATTATGCTATCTATGTATGAATTTAGTGCTTGTTGGAGCGTGCATGCTAAATGTTCATTATAAATATTCCACCTATGGATGTTACTTGGGTTTGCAAACTATAATCCCCTCAGGAGAGGACAATTATTGTATTTATGGGAATTGTGGGAAAATGTGAGGTTACGAACTCAAGGTTAGATATGCCTTCTTTTTATTGAAGCAAAATGGGTTTTTGGCTTTATTAAAAATTTTTTTCTGTTTACTGGATCTTATTTTTCAGCCTCTGTTACTCTCTACTTCAACTTTTATTTTGTTTCATTAAGTTCCTTTCTTAATTGCTGTTTCTATACGCATGGATCTTGTGTGGGAACACACTGTGCTGTTTGATACCCTGTTTCCTTAACTCTGTACGAAATAATAAATACTCTCATCCTTTCTCTCTTTGAAACTCCTTTGTTGTAGTTAGGAAGGCCGAAACTAACGTATAACCTAATCTAGTGTTTTCAACTCTTGATGAAGTAGCTCCGCCCTGAAACTCGCACGTGTTCAGGTTAAAACATATTTTGCCCTTGACGAAAGACGATATTTCAGTTCGTTATCATCAACAAAATGTACTTGTGATCTTGTACTTAACACTGATTACTTTTACTTGGTGTTGCTATGGTTGGTTAAGTTACGTTGTAAGTAGCAGAGTTGATAAATCAACTTTGCTACTCGAATACATTTTTGTCTTTTCTAAGAATTGCGAAAAAATTAATAGCACGGTGATACTTTACCTCGTAAGCTAAAATCTATTCAAAAAAAGTAGTGGAATGATTGAATTGCTGTTCATTTATATCGGTACGCATATGAGAAGTTTACGTTGTGGTACATATATGTGCTAATATGTCGTCAACGTTTTAATTTAATTTTGTTTTACAGCAAACACTGATATACGATCCAACGCGGAGAATATCAGCTAAACGAGCACTCCAGCACCCTTACTTCGACGACCTGGACAAATCCACGCTGCCGGCGAGGACTAACTTTGGCATCAACTAAACTACTCAGTCTGAACCGTCTTTTGTTGTCCTCTACATTCCTCGTAACACTTATCTTTTTTGTCACTAGACCGACTGTACTAGAAACTTCACTTCTCTGGTACATTTTCTCTGTAACTCTATTTGTATCTGTGCTTCCAAGCTGTGCCTTCGACAGTAGTAGTTTTTATCTAAATAAGATTTCCAATAGTGCCTTCAGTCGTATTTAGTACTGATTCCTACCAATCCCTTCGAAATGTCACAATTTGTAACCGTGATACGCACTTCTTGCATCTGAACTATTCAGTTTTAGGAGCGTATCGTTTTATTTTGATTGGCAACAACTTGCTCGAGAGGCTCTGAGCTCTATCATCAAAGTCTTGACCAGTGGTGCAGCCTTGAGCTGGTTCCACTCTCTGTGTAAGTATTTCACGACTTTCTTGCCTTTAATATGGCAAACCATGTGTTCGTAGGACTGGTATTTAAAATATACAAAGCTTTATTAGGAATGACCACTGAAACGTTAAAATATGCGAAGCTTTATGAGGAATGGCTACCAAAGCATCAAATGCCATGTTTTTATCCCTTCGTCAGGAATTTGCTCTGCTGAAAATGAACTTAGAGCCTCGATTGTGGTCGCTTCATCCTTTCATTGCGTTGCCGTCGTATTCGGAAAGTTGGAGTTCCATTTTTTCATTTTCATACTAAACTTTTCCAAACCGTAAACTACGCAAAAAATATTGGTGGAGGTAGCGTGTAATATGGAGCTAATAATGATGAATATCTATATTTTGAATGCTGCAAGTGGTAGATTTTTTGAGAGAAGATTCTGTTACAGCATATAAATTTAGTGCAGGTTTTGCTTTAATAATAATAGTGCTTAAATTTATTCGTAATCTTTAAAGGATTTGATGTGGAAAATTCACATCAAGCGATACTTTCCTCTACGTGAGCAGTCGGCCTTCATGTAGAGCGACTTATATTTAACACTTTGACTGCGACGTAGGCCACCGGTCGTCACTGAGAAAATTTCCATAAATCTAGCTGACTGACCAGCAGTCACGAATTCGATTTGCGCAAGTATTTGATCGAAACTAAATGAAGACACGATCCATGTAATGTTTATTTTCAAAATTTGTTACTAAAATTGGCTTCAACTTTCTCACTATTGAACTTCAGTTAAACTCGCCGCAGTCAAAGTGTTTGCGAGGCGCGAATGGCATTAAAGTTCTGTTTTGCATGGCATTAATGGTTCAGTAGATTGAATTCAATTGTCTCAAAAAGAGAAGTTTTCTTATTCACATTCCTTTTAGCACTGTTTCTTATTGAAATGAAAATGTGAAAGGTTTACGACGTACACACGAGCTGTAATAAAAAGGTAGCCAAATTTGCTGTTCGTGTGTAAAAAAGTCGCCTAGAGTGCGAAAGGTGCTCTCCACGGGCGTCAAAATTTGTACAATTTAAGTTCGAATTGGGGCGTGTTGTCTGAAAACGGTGTCATTTGTGCAGGTGCCATTGTTCTGATTATAATCACATTGCGCTCGTTGCATGTGACATGTACACGCTACTATTCTGCGTTCATCTGCAGACATAAGATACTCTAGATTCTGACGTTTTTTGCGATGCACATGTGAAATCAGTTTTCTACACACAAGCTTATGTGCTGATGGTGTCAGTCTTTGTCTGTGTGCCTTGGGAAATTTGTGATCTTGAGTAGTTACCGTACCTGCTCACTGCTAAATCATTAACACTCTGCAGGGGTAAATGTTCTTTGTTTCTCTTTTAGGTGGGGCTAATTTTTTCTTTTTCATTTCTAGTGAACGAAAAAAATGTTTTTTAATCCAATTAATCCTGGCACATATCATTTTGTACATTTTTTCAAATGCCTTGTAACTAACCGCAGGACCCAAGTGCGCATGGATTTTTGATGCTTCACTCTCCTACTCTATCTGCCTGTTTTTCTCCTCGGTGTAATCCTTCTATTGGTTGTTGATGCATTCCTGTAACGAATGCTGAGATGTAACATCGACTCCAATAAATGCTCACCAGAATCACAACGCCTAAGTGACCTTCCCTGCACGATGCCATTGATATGCTCTTCCGCTATCTTGTGTAGCTATCTAACTGCTTGCATTTCGTTACAAGTGGTCTTGTTTGGACGCGCCAAACAGTCATCGTGTTGTAGAAGTGATGAGGAGTTCTTCGACTTTACCACATCAAAAATTGTGAGCGGTGTGGTACATGACGGTGACCAAAACTTCTCCGAGGTCACACAAAGTATTCCGGGGTTTGATGTCGAACGCACGCAGAGAATGTTTTAATCCACGCTTGCAGGCAGCAAAGGACGTCTATTCTCAACGATGTCTGTGCTAAATTTACAATCTACTGTTGTATGCCTGAGCCATCACTTATTTGTCAAATCAGTACTCCAAAGAGGGTACATGTTTTGGGTTAGTGATAGTTATAAAGCTATTAGCAATCAAAGTAATATAGTCAGATTTTTGACTGGTTATGTAAACCTTGTATAGCGTCAAACTTGTTTTGTTAATTTTTTTACTCCATTGATAACTCATTAGCTTCTGGTTTTTATACTGCGCAGTGCAAGTCAATCTCATGTGAATAATTTTAGAATAGAATTAGCTATTGAAAGGCCATTTACGCCCGAAAAGTTCGATGTGAATGTTTGGGACCGTTTCTAAAGAAATTATTATTTTCCAGTGCACCATCAGAACTTGATGCTCTTATGTAAAACGTGTACGTATTCGTAGGCCAGATATTTCTGAACTCCTTTAAACGAAGTGTCTACACTCAAAGTGGTGATCTTCAGTGGTATCCTAAGCTATTAGGAGTAATAAGCGATATTTTTTTTGGAAAATATAAATAGTAGGTTTCGGTTTTAGGCCATTTTTTCTCCTTTTTTGCTTTGTTTGGAGAAAAGGCCAGCGTGCTGGACTACCGAGGTTTTAAAATTGTTTGTTTCTCGTTTATCCTTCTGTGAGTTTTCTTTTTCCCTTGAAGATGCGTTGCACCGCCTAGTAAACGATCATCAATACCAGGCTGTTCCAATGCTGAAAGCAAAGTTTGAGTTTTTGTTGTCACTGGAATGTAATTTTTCCGTGTTTCGCTTTGAAACTCGTTTTATAAAAAATATTACTTCATGTCTTAAAAAATATTACTGTTTTGCGTATTTGTAATTTTGTTGAATCTTGAAAATTTAGGCTTTTCGTGTTCAGTTTAAACGCTTTAGTGTTATCTGAGGTGTTAGGTCTTTCTTTTAAGTCAATATTGCTGCTGAGTTAAGAAAAAACTTCAAACGATGGACGTACACATTAGGTACGTGTAGTATACTTTAAAATACGGTTGATGACACATTTGGGAGAAATATTTCCGTCAAATTTTAGTTGTAGGACGTTCGTGTTAGAAGTTTTTCGCATGGAGAATTAGTTTCGTCATTGATTGCTTGTAACCTTTTTTTGACTATTTGTCTTTTTTAAAGATGATGTGTTTGTGTCTTTAGCTCAAGGTATGATGCTTGGTGTTCTTTGAATCAACAGAAGAATACGGATAATTGCATAAACAGATCTAAAAATAACTTATTCCCATGAAAAATCTTGCAAGTCACGTCGTACGATGTGGAGTCACTAATCTGCCTGTAATTACTTTCTGGGAAAAAAAGAGGCTGGCAAAAACAGGTTACAGTAATAAACGCCTGCAATTTTGAGTGATCATGAAAACAAACTAGTGTGTATTAGAGGCACGCGATACTGAATAAACCAACGGTGTAAGCGTTTAGTACTTTTCTGATGAAGCCCGAGTTGCTTACTTTCGTCGCTGAGACGCTAATAGCAAGGTAAAATTCCAGGGATATATGAACTAATTTTTCAAGTATTAATCCTTTCGTAAATTGTTATTTTACCATGAAGTTTTTTGGCCGACATAGCTGTTTCTCAAGTAGTGTTTTTATTGTTTCCTTTCATATTGTCGAATATCCTTTAGGTTTTTTATAGAACTGTTTACTTCGTTTGCCATTCATTTTCTGGAGCAACTTTATTTTTACTCGGCTTAATCAAATTTTCCAATATTTCTAAATAAACCCATTTTTTCTTCCCAGTTCTCTTATGGAGTAAGTAACCTTGGTTTTTAGTTTGTGTATCAATTGCCCCTCAGGGGGATACAATTATTGTATCTATGGGAATTAGCGCTCCCAGGGGGGCAATGTGAGGGCCCGAGCTAAAGGTTAGGTAGGCTTTCTTTTTGTTAAAATAACATAGGTTTTTGTTTTGTTGCGGACCAACTTTTTTTCGGTTCACTGCTTTCCTGTTTTCTCAACACCTACTACTTTCTTCTTCAACCTTGATCTTGTTTCATGAACTTCTTTCTTATCTTACTGTTTCTATGCTCTTTCTGCATGGATTCCGCGTTCCCTTAACTCCATACTAAATGGTGCCTTCTTCCTTCCTCTCTTTGGATCGCCTTTGTTGCGGATAGGGAGGCTTAAACTAACTAATAATCTAATCTAATCTGTGTATCAATTGCTTGACTGTCTGAGTTGGCGTGATTTCATTTGAGAGCGGGTATTATTTATTGTCCGCTTTCAGTCTCCGCGTCTCACGCTAGCTAAATCATGTCATGTTATTTTGTGTCGTGAACTCGCCTCCTATGCTCGTGTGAGTGATTTAAATTCAATTGTTAATTCACAGACTATTAGTGTATTATTTGTATATTAGTGTATATTATTGCTCCGTCGGTGTTTTTATGGCTGACAAAGATGTGGGACAGCCCTTGAGAACAATTCTTATCTCGTGAGTGCGCAGGGCTCTTAACACGTATTAGCTTGTTTTTATGATCATTCAAAATTGCAGGAATTTACTAATGTAACCTGTTTTCAAGCCTCGAAAAACATTTCCCGGAAAGTAGTTAACTGTAATAACGGCGATTCCAAATCGCATCAGTTCTATTTAAAGATTCATAATTGGTGTTTCGATTTGTCACTGAGCAATATTTTTTGGTTCACTGATATCCTATTTTTCAGCGCCTGTAAGTTTCTTTTTCAACTTTTATCTAATGGCGTGGTTGTCAGATTTTTCATGTGAGCAAGGTATTTGAAGATACCTTCACCTGCGATTATCCGTATTCTATTGAATAGTATCTTTTTTTCGTTCCCTTCCCGCCTGTCAGCATTACCTCAAAATAAGTATTTCTCCTACTTAAACCTGCTGGTCTAATTCACCGCGCCCTTTCATTTGTTGTTTTAGCAAATACATAGTGAGATTGGCTAGCTCACGTTTTTCACTCGACAATTAATTTACTTTTCCCGAAAGACAAATTCGATTTTTCTCCCGCGCATCAAACTGGAAAAAAACGTCACGACGGTGCTGTGACGCCAAGTTGTGGTCCGTGTGTTTGAGATGCAGAGCGTTTCGTCGCTCGCGAGGTTGACTGCGACCTAATGTTAGATTTTTCAAAACCCACTCCGTCTCTAGCCGTTAACAGACTAGTAATTTTGTGTATATGTGAAGCTGCAAACAGTCTTGTGTCTATGTGAATGAATCTGTAAAAATTTAGGGTTAACGCAGACATGCTGTGGGTCGCCAACGCTCTACAAGCTTCGGCCACTGCTGCCTGTAAAGCAATCGTTTTACGAGTTAGCAGTGAACAAAAAGTGAAGTGTTTTCATTGAGTGCTGCATTATCACCAGCGAGCGTCACTGTACAGGCGCCTCTGAATTTCTCGACAAACCTTTTGCGAAACTTCGAGGCCATTTTGCTCTTTCTTCTCAAATTCAGCGTAATACATGGGGGAAATGACGGGAAGAACATATTTGGCGGACAAAATGTCCTTTTCTTTGTCCGCCCCCTCAGGGGGATACAACTATTGTATCTATGGAAATTGGCGGTCCCAGGGGGTAGGGAGGCTAAAACTAACGACTAACCTAACTAATCTTTCTTTGTCCGCAAGTTAATCTTATATAGCTGTGCGTCCCAAAAATACTTTCATTGCGTGATGCGTTGGAGGCGGCGTCGTTAATAGTTTCTTGCTTCGGTAAAATGTGTTTGAATCCCTTTTACGATACTTAGACTATTCTCGAAGGGTAGTAGAATTAGTTCTATTGAAAATTGTATTTGGTTGAGTAAGACTTCGTTGACACAAGTCGTGTGCATTTGATGCATGATCCAAAATCTTGGTAAACCGAGAAAAAATTCTTAATACTGTATTATACTTCACTTAGTGAAGTGGTTGCATTTCGATATTGAATGTCTCTTGCACTTAATTTTGAATCGTTTGAAAACCATGTGATTGCAGGGTAAAGATTAACGAAGAGCTAGCAGACACACGTTCATTCATCTTTAAGTATAATTTTGAAGTGAGTACAGCTTTTCTTCATGTCTTATTTTAAAAAATGGCCGATAAGTAATTATAAAAAATAATCTTTGTACTAGGCTTAAAAAAGAACATTTATGAAAATCGCTAGTTTTCTAACCAAATCGTTCGCCAAGAGAACGCTGCGTCATCTAGTGATAACCTCTCGAATCATTGCAGAATTTTAATCACGGTCCGATAAATCTAGAAT
Source organism: Platorchestia sp. MABIK (assembly GCA_014220935.1). NCBI lineage: Eukaryota > Metazoa > Arthropoda > Malacostraca > Amphipoda > Talitridae > Platorchestia > Platorchestia sp. MABIK. The sequence continues at coordinate 132,906 of JACJUY010001282.1, forward strand.
CACAGTCTTCAGTCGCGGTACTGTATAGCACATTGATTTCTTAACGATATTAGTAGATTATAACTATTTAGAAGTAGACCAATTGGTGAAGTTAGAAGATGCACGTTTGTTCGCTGCGATACTGAAACAGACTTATGAGATGAACGTTGATTTAAATATATTATTAATGCCCAGAGTTAAATTTACCAAAAGCATACAACTTAGTCTTTCCTAATTGTTTACCACGAGGACATTAGCCGTTTCCACACAACAGAGGAACTAATGCCAAAAATTTAGCTCTGTGAACTCTTAATTTTGTGAAATAGGCGAAAGATTTACATGGAGTGAACTCAAAAATACGCTGACCTAGCAAAAACAGTTCTGGGGGATAGTTCAAGTGAATTGCCACGTTATATTTGAAAACCGTGCTGGCGAATAGAAACTCGCTTTGCGTCCATTTTCCTGGCAGATATATTCAAACTAAAAAGAAAAGGCATGAATATCCTTATAAATAGATAAAGACAAGCGTATGGCACAAGCGCGAGACGGAGCCACTCACAACACTTCAGACAAATACATTAAATACACTCTCTCCGCGCAAAGAAATATCTCCCTCCAAATCGAACATGTTGCAGTGACAGATTTCAAAAACATGGAAAATATCAATGCAGGTAAACTTTAAAGAACGTTATGACCCATTTGTGAAACAATTTTTAAATGTTTCTCGCGCATTGTCTATATAATACTTTCAAAACTTACGCTAATGCACGCAACGATCCAAGCTTGATGCACCTCAATGTTACCTCTTATAGTTCGCATACAGATAAACGCATAATTCAAGTCGCTCCATTCTTACAAGCGATCTCAAAACACCATTTAAGACAAGATTTTACGAACTTGGGAATCTACGCATAATGAGTTTCCCACAAGGACCCCTAGCGCATTGAAACGGCAAGTTAAAAGGTAAGATAAAGAAGAGGTAATGAAGAATGAAAACTGAAAGCAGTGGGCATTCGAGAGAAGTTTCAAGAGAAAGAAGTGACCTCACAGTATCTCCTGGGTTGCCAGTCCAATAGAAAAGAATAGACAACCTAAAGCAATTGCCAATCCTATGGCCCCTGAGGGGGCCAGATTAGGATGAGCTGGTAAGGGAATAAGGCAAAACAAGTGCGCGGACCTCGCGGAATTTCATTCAGCTTCTAATAATAGAGGTAACGCTTCCAATAGAATCTTGAAGTCGCCACACGACAATTATTAGAGCTACTTCAAAACATTACTCTATTCAATTTCTCAAACGAAAAAAACTCTGTAGTCAAATCTGACAGTACCTTGCAGACCAAACTCGAAGTTGCTTCAGTGTAGTCTGCTTTCGACACATGTACCAAATAAAGCTAAAATGACCGGTCTCATAGACGGGTTACACACTTCAAAGTGTTATATAACAAGACAATTAAATGGTTTTGCTCTATTCCTCACTCTACATCACAGACTAAAACAAGTCGCAGCATTCCTTTGAATACTAAAGCACTCACCCCTGCGTAAACTGCATCAATGTAATTTAAAAGTTCATTTTGTTTTATGTACGCCGAGAGACGTACTCAGAGCATGTCAAGTCACCCCGCACCAATTGTGAAGCGAACACCCGAAAACAAACATCAAGTCATTCGTTCGAGAACCTGTCTCAAGGGGCAAGTCTGTATCTTCACTTTAAAGTGCGAAATAGTTACGGTACCTAACGCAACTACACACCGCCATTTAAACCCAAGCTGACCAGTGCAACTCGCTCTGCCAAAGGGCTGCAAACAATGCCTGCATCATGACCAATGCGAATAAAGATGGCCGAAACCAAAATCGATCCTCTTATGCAGAAGGCAGAATAAATGTGCCTCTCGGAAGCGCCAATTCTCAAAAATGATATCCAACTTTTGAAAGTGAAATACGATGACCAATTCTGTCTACAGTGGAGATTACATTTACGGAACGCCACAGCTCGAAATATACTAACAGACAGAAGCGACTGCTCTAGAGCTGGAACAGTGGTTTGTAGAATAAAGCCAATAGAAATTTTTAAAACTACAACCACAATAGTTTCGTTTGTAAAAACTAATAAGGGTAATAATGACATAGCAGCAAATATACTGAGTAACTTCAACGAAGACATTATCTGAATCATAATCTTGTTTTCTGAAGTGAACTCAAAAATCCTCAACAAAGAACAAAATCTTTTTGAGGTAGATTGAAAGATAACTAAGATCGGTCCCGATTTTGGAAAGGAAATATTAAGGAATATCAAATGCAAAAGGAAATGGTACTTACCAAAGTACAAACAGTTTAGAGCTTTCGGCGATGAAAACATGCTAGAAATCATTTAGTCCTACTTTACAAAATCTTCTTGATTCTGAATATAAAATACATATAAACGTTAGGGAGGCATTAGATTGAACACGATTATGCTCAGCCGTATGATCATACGAGTCTCAAAATGCCAATGGGGAAAAAACGAAATTAAGAGAGACATTGCAAATAAATTCGTTTCATTGAGAAAACAAATTTTCAGCTCTCCCCGTGCCGAAGTGACTTCTACTCTCTCCTTGCTCTAGCTGACACAGGAAAGAAGTGCTACCCCCCCATCGCGTTCGTCACAATCATACGTATTGACAAGCTTGACTCTCGTTCGAAAGTAAAAGTTTTCAAGAAGTAGACGCGCACTACTGGAACGATTAGGACTAGGTGATTTCTTCCATTGGTAGACATTCAAAAAGTTAAGCTGTCAGTGCAACAACACAGCAAACCGTGTAAAGAGTAAACAGTGAACGAAAAAAACATTCCATCAATTCAGTTGCGATCACAATCTGAATGAGAATGCATACCAGGCGGATTGCTTTTAAAGTAGAGAAGAGCTTCAAGACAGGTTAACGAGCGTAAAATATTAATTTTTTTCGCAGTGTGTAGCACTTGAGTTCGAAATAGCACAAAGCTTATTCGAACAAAATAATGGTAACTGCTGAGAAAGCTCATACTTTGACTTCAAAGCATGAATGTACGAGTATTAGTTACATCGTCTCGTCATATATTGAGATGCATTCACTAACAATAAACCTAAAATTCCATTACGTACGTTTGAAAATCATTCTACAGAGCTACAACGCATTTGAACAGAGCTCGTTTCTAGTCCACAAACAAGCCGAAACAAGTAAAGTTGTCCTACACAGTAGTAATGTTAAAACTTCATTGAAAAGTCAGAAAATATCATCCGGCAATGGATGAACTTTACGTAAAAAGTAAATCAAGTGAAACACCAACGAACAAAAGGAACTCTTTTAAACATAAAAAGACGCTGAACAGATCCCCTAATTGTTTTCTGTAGAAACTAACGTATAACTTTAAACAGCACGGCCTTGATGCAACAATGGGCAGCTGAGTTGCGCCAATTGACCTTCCGCTCCAACTCTTGACTGTCCTGTGAATGGTACAAAACTACTAACAAATAAATTTTTCTTAAGAAAAGAAAGTCGGTAAATCTAAACAAAAATTCAACAATATCTCGAAATAAGAAACGATAAAAGCAAAAGAAAACAGCTTCATCGCTAACAGCACACCATATCTGACCTACAGCGCACCACTAGCATCACACGGTGCGCACTTCCATCACCCACGTCACAGCGCACCACTAGCACCCCATTCCGCGCATCGCCACTCCTACCACGACTATCTACACACCAGCAGCCTGACCATCATAATTTGTGCACCGTCAATGAGTTTTTGCCTACCAGCGCATCATTCCAGGCCAACTGTGACAGCGACACACACACATTCACAAACTGGCACAACAGAACTTGAGTTCAGTTTTAGCGCCGCTTCCTCCTCATGCTCACGCCGTCTTGTTGAGGACTCGTCAGCCACGGTAGACTGAACTCCCTGCAAGAGAAACGTACATTACTTATCAAATTTCTAACTTCCTTCATTGCATCTTTATTTTTGGTCAAGCGTACGATAATCAAACCGAAAGTTGGGCTTCATTTCTTCATTCTTTTTTTATTTAATACTTGGTCGACTACCAAAGGAAATGCAACAATGAACATACGGAAATAATTCGTTCGCGCAAAGTAATAATAAAGAGGCCAGTAATGATCAGGAGAAAATTTTCCCGTGGCTCTGGATTAGATTATTAGATTATTAGTTAGTTTAAGCCTCCCTATCCTCAACAAATGAGATCCAAAGAGAGGAAGGAAGAAGGCACCATTTAGTATGGAGTTAAGGGAACGTGGAATCTATGCAGAAAGGGCACAGAAACAGTAAGTGAGAAAGAAGTTCATGAAACAAGATCAAAGTTGAAGAAGAAAGTAGTAGGTGTTGAAAAAACAGGACAGCAGTGAACCGAAAAAAAGTTGGTCCATAACAAAACAAAAACCTATGTTATTTTAACACAAAGAAAGCCTACCTAACCTTTAGCTCGGGCTCTCACATTACCCCCCTGGGAGCGCTAATTCCCTTAGATACAATAGTTGTTTCCCCTTGAGGGGCCCTGGCTCTGGAGACATGACTAATTCGTCAGCTCACATCACTGTTATCATCAAGGTGAGCAGATATTGGCGCTTAGATTGATATATTAACGATCAGAAGTAAAATTACATGGTAAATAAAGAATACCACAAATCGTTCGACTGTGCACTGCACCAAAACTCAATTTATTTGTTCGACTGTACACTGCACCAGAACTCTCATTTATTTGTTCACCTGGAAATATTCATAAAAACTGGCCGTGTTGTAAATTACATCTTTTCTGTCAGTCCACCTAGCCTGGAGAGGTCAGTGGAGCATCTACATTTAACTCGTGACATGCAGGGAAACTCTGTGAAAATCCCACAAAAAATAATGGTCTAGTCTATATGTTAGAGAGGTGAGGATGAAGTTACAAGCAAATATAGGCATAGAACAGCATCCAATTAGCAGACAGCAGCGTCTGACCAAGATCAGCACAGCTCAAACGGGCTGTTCTTCGAGTTAGTCAGCAAGACTTTGTTTTTCAGAAAACCGCATGATTTCCCACTACAAGACATTAACATGTCTAGCTCCAAACAGATAATCACCGCCTATGCCTTGTTCTGCAGGCGCAGAAGCTAGTGCATGATTTCACACCACCAGCAGTTCAGAGTGTCTTTTGAACCCGCTCTTTGAGTCACTAACCATGCTGTACTCAACCGCAGGAACTCCTCAACGATAAAGCGCTTTCCACACGGCATACAGTTGGACAGTAAAAATAGATGCTACGAGCGCATTAGCAGTTAATACAGCGACCGGAAGAATGATGCAAGTACGTGTATTCACTTTCCTATAGCATTGCATTGTACTCTCACGTGCATAGCACAGTTCCTTCCCTAAAACGAGGTTTCAATTCAATCAATACAATTCTTGTCGGAATTTTGAACTTTAATTTGACGACCACAATAACTCTATAATACAAGGAAGAGAAAACTTGGTTAAAAAGTACATGCTATATGAGTCTCTAAATTTAGATTCTAAGCTCACACTGATGGCAAAGGTCCAAGCCACATTACAGCCGCAACTCGTATCAAGACGCCGATAGGACGACAGACGGTTACAATCCCCACACAAGTTTAATCCCCACACAAATTTCCGCAATACAAAAAAGGGTTAGCTACAATCTGGAAACCTCAGCACGTTTCCCATGTCTAACGTACACCCTTCAAATGAAAATTAAAGTCAAACTAGACAGTAGTCGACAGTACTAGGGGACAAACTAGACAGTAGTTGGCTTAAGCAGCCCTACACGAGCACAACACTAGTGCGCTCACCCGGCACAACTGCCGCACCAGCTTTAGGCAATTCCAAGAAGGCATTTTTACACTAAATAAAATAGTGGGGCAGCACAGAGGAAATGATACAACACTAGCGCCAGAAGTCTTCCACCTAGGACTACCAAGTGAAGAAAAGGACAAAACAAAGACTCACTTCCAAAGATTAGATAAGCCTAGTTTAAACCATTAACTACAACAAATGTGTTTCCGAAGGAGATAGGCACCATTAAGTGTGTAATTGAAGGAACGGAGAATCTACGTACAATATGTGTCCCCACACCCTACAAGTGTATATTTACACTTACATATACATATATTTACAGCCAGATTGAAGGAAGAGTATAAAATTATAAAAGTTGAAAAAAGTAATTTCTTATAAAAAAAGAACAGCAGTGAACCAAGAAAAGATGGTGTGTAATAAAACAAAAACTTACTCTATTTCAACAAAAGAAGGCATGCCTAACTTCAGCTCAGGAACTCATGTCTGTAGCATCTTCCTCCACAGAACACTACTGTAATTCCTATGGATTCAACAATTGCACATCAACGAGAAGTGCACATTAAATTTAGGTATAACAGTTTCATGTACGGCAGTAAGTAGAGGCAAGTGATCAAACAGTACAACGAGTTGAGGCATATCGTCAAACTACACATCAGTTTTCTTGAAGACCAAAAAAAAAAACAAAATGATCTGGGCATATCACAAGTAAACAATTTCACACAAATTAAAGCTCCTTAAAGAACTTCGGTGAAAAACCTCAAAATCAGAACATGTATACAGAATTAATGCACTCATAACAAACAAATAAAGTAGCTAATTGTAACCCACTGAAGTTGAGGAAGTTTTGCCACGTTAATCCTCGAAAACATCCCTAAATTCACCAAACTAAGAAAGAAATTAAGAATTGATAAAGCAACAAAACTAGCAGTGATCAATGCTTTGTTCTTTGAACGGCAGTAAGATTTACAAAAACTAATCCACTCACACAGCAGTGACGAGAGCGCAGGGCTGTCCAAACGCGCAGACAGGCACTTTATCCACGACCTCCAAGAAGAGGGCGTCGGTGGGGTTTGGCCAGAGCGACCCCAGCTCCGCGACACTGCCTCCTCCACCCCCGCCTCCGCCACCACCTCCACCGCCGCCGCCACCACCATTGCTGCCTCCACCACCAGCGGCACAGCTAAGCTTGCTGCCATTGCACGCCCCTGAGGTGGATGCTGCAGCACCTGAGTGGAGGTGGCAGTGGAAGCTGGTGCATGAAGAGGAATCCACATCGGTGGTGGAAGTGGAAGGGACGGAGGAGTTTCGCACCTCGTAGCGCTCTCGTAACTTCTCGTACTGACGCTGCTCACGTAATCGCTGCAAGTCCCACCTGGAGGATGAAAATGTTCACATTAGAATGAAATAAAACACCGAAAAAATTTTCAACTCAATTAAATTGCCGTTTTTTACTGCATACAAACCTCATTTTTTATTTTAGTTATACTTGCAATAAAATGTTTCTGCAGTAAAAAATATGTTCAGTTATTTTTACTTGACATAAAATTTGTCTTGCGATTTTTGTACAACAGTAGGAATAAAATTTGAAACTCGAAATGACATAAATTTCCAAAAAAAATATATTCTGGTGACCAGTGAGAGACTATCAAAAACTGTGTGTTGGGCCACCGATGGCCTGCATAGTAACTCAAGTGTCGAGTATTAATCAACCTCCTCAAACACCTTTGTGACTTCAAACTTTCACGAATTGTAGTGAGCATGAGAGCAACCAACACAAAATGTCTTACAAAATACTAATAAGCTACACTGTGACAAGATACACTCAAAGCAAGTCTCTGTAACAGCTGAGCACGGCAGTATTTAACGAGAACTAATGACCAAATTAAGCTTCTACCATTTTTAATGAAGACAAATGCAGTAACAATATCATTAAGACCAACAAGCACACTTTCTATATATCCAACTACAAGTAGGGCCTATCTTTAGCTGCTCCCCACAACCACACCCGACCTCCCAGTAATTCTCATACGGCACTCTTAATTTATTTTTCTAAATTTAAAGATAACTCCCAATTTATTGCACGCATTTCACTTAACTTTGAGCCATGTACAGTATCAATGCCCGTATAATACAAGCCAATGACACAAGATAAAAATTTATACGAGATCACTAACTACAGTAATGGTGGAACAAAAACTATAAAAAAATGACATCAGTGACTTGAAACCTGATTTACACGATGGCTTTAGATCTCTTAATTAGACTTAGTTAACCAGTAAAGCATACATAAAACGATACAATCGAAGGTCTCTTGACTAGATTCGTGCTAAGAAATTAGCGTTTGAAAAACTCAAGTATGTGTGGCTTGAACATGAATGTGGTGTCATAACGATATCTTTCAAGTTAACCAGCAAAAAACTATACGATTGGTTAGCATAAACCGATTCCTGATGTATACTGCAGTGAGATTAGAACTAAAAAATAAAAAAAAACACAGCTAGTATCATACAAGAAGTCTGTCTCAACTCACACCCTAACAAGTGAAATGCAGAAAAAGTTTCTGTTCACTAAAGCCTTCCTTGATGTAAGGAGACCATTATCACATCTCCCTCAATACGACGGGTTCATTTTTAATTGGTTCTGATTCTGAGAGTGAAAAAAAATCTCCCAAGAAATTTCCTGCAAGTATTGAGAATATCATTGAACATCATTTTTGGGAGTTGAAATTGAAGTAGCCCATTATCGAACAACCCATACACTTTGACTCAAGATTTGACAGCATCTCTCAACAGTTCAAATTTAAGGTTACGTAAGCAGTGTGACGGTTACGTGAGCGTAACCATCTGACAAAAGACAACAATGAAGAAATATGCTATATCTTAAATACTTCAACACTTCGACTGCCGCGGATAAAACTGAAGTTCAATTTCAATTCAAATTTAAAATCAATTGTAGTGAGCAATGCTGAAAATAGCAAACATTTACTGGATCGAGCTTTCATTTAGTTTTGATCAAGTATTGATGGAAATTGAGTTTGTGACTGCTGGTCGGTCAGCAGCATTATGAACATTCCCTCCGTGTACCACCGGTGGCTCACGTCGCAGTTAAAGTGTTTAGACACATTCCCATCATGACAATATATTTTTAGGTCCATACACAACAGCCAGGCTAAACCGGAAAACAGACTTCTGCTTCTTTATCCATGCTACTTTCCATGAAACTCGTATTAAATAGCTTTTCAAGCCCTCACGTTGAAGTAAAAACCCTCTCAAAAGAAAGTAGGTACCTTTTCCTCCTTTTTTCATCTTGTTCTAGTTTGTGGTGGCGTTTTGTGAACACCTCGTCTTCTAGGTTCTCCGTGCCTTCCATGACATAGAGTGGCGTCAGCACCGACACTCGCCAGCTCGGGATCTGTAACAACATAAATAGATCAGCCACAAAGAAAATTCAATGCAAAGGTCAGTCATGACACAATGAGGATCAAGTGATAAGTATTGCTCTAGGGACGAGTTTAGAGCACAAATTAACCCTGCTCACAATAGGGTACAATATGTAAAAGAAACACGGAAGGGATCAGAATAAATCCCAAGAAGCAAAACTTCAAAGCAACACATCATCTTCTCAGACACGTACCCATGGGGCAAGTAATGCGTATGGCCAACAAAACAGGTAATGATAGGCAAGCTGTTATAGAGTTAAAGTAACTTTCTTTTAGAGATAAAATGGCGGTCCCGCATTCCTAACACCCAAACTCTTGCACTAAGTGGCAATAACCAAGTAATTATTCAAGTTACTTTTCTGCCATTTCTCATATTAAACTGCATAAACGATACATCGATGACCTAGCTATTTGAAACATTGCAAGTTTACATTGCATGTGGTAAACATTGCAAGTTTACCACAAGCATGTTTTTTTCACACGCACAACACCAAAATAAACTCAATATCCAAGATTGAACACCGATTGCATTAACTTGTGAATGAACGATATTATTTCAAACAAACTTACACCGTGGGGGCAATTTGACACAACCTTTTTATTAAAGTAACAGCACATAAAGGTTGACCAGTTTTAATTATTTAGGAAAAGTCACAAAGTCATGTTCATATATATGAATAAAACCTAGTTATTTGAGTTTAAAATTCTGTTAGGGTAATTTTAATCCCACCATGCATCCATGGGTTAATATAACAGATTAGATTAGTCGTTAGTTTTAGCCTCCCTACCCGCAGCAACAAATGCGATCCAAAGAGAGGAAGGAGGAAGGCCCCATTCAGTATGGAGTTAAGGAAACGCGAAATCTATGCAGAAAGGGCATAGAAACAGTACGTTGTAAAAGATGATTGTGAAACAAGACCAAAGTTGATGAAGAAAGTAGTAGGTGCTGAAAAACAGGACAGCAGTGAACCGAAAAAAGGTGGTCCTTAACATAACATAAACATTTTATTTCAACAAAAAAAAAAGCCTACCTAACTCTCAGCTCAGGCCCTCACATTGTCCCCCTGGGAGCGCTAATTCCCATAGATACAATAGTTGTATCCCTCTAAGAGGGGTCAATATAACAAATGGCAAAAGTACAAGTATTAGTTTCAAATATGCACCTGAAATTAGAACCCAATAACCTGCAAGACTTCTATGGTAACTTTTCAGAAGACCAAATTGTTGTGATGTAACGTATTTGAAATTATTATGTAGTTAGGCTTATAACTTGGAACTAGTAGACCACGCAAACTATTACATTCATTGCGGTATGACCTTCCTGTGGGTCGTGCCTAAGTTTTTTCAGCTGCCAAACGTCCCATCGATAGGTGATTTGAAAATTTTTTAACAATCTTTTTAAAGGGAATCGACCACCCTCAGGTACTGAAAACAGAGAAATTTTCCAATTTTCATAGCTCAAAAGACAATAACACGTGTAGAATAAACCCTATAAATATTAAAGCTGTACACGCACTCACTCCTTCGCACTGAGCCACACCCAGGACCCTTTTAAGTTCAAAATATCAATCAATTTGGGCATTCATGAGCTCCCGTGATCACTTCATTTCGTTGGGTCTTGAAAGCCTACTCCTCCATCACTTTTTGACGTAGAGAGACGGAGCTACGCTCATTTGAAAGAAGAATGGCAGCTTTTAAATCGTACAATAGGGTGTGTTTACAAAAGTAAATTAAGAAAATAATGATAGCTGAACAAAGTTGAAAATGTTTTAGTAATTGAAATTTTCGCAAGAATTTTTTTATTCATTCATAACATCTACATTATAATATTTATACTAAAACCCCATTGCACGATTTTAAATAATGCTTTCCGCGGTTTAGTCCCTGTACTTCGAAAATCTTCGGACAATTAATATTTTGCATTTACCCCTGAAATGAAAGTTTTTTCTTGGCTAAGTCGTTTTTTATGCGTCAGTAAAATCTTTACACGGGGTATCTTAGCTTTGTTTAGGCGTTAACAATTCACATACAAATTTCAGACCTCTATGATGATTAGTATCCGAGATAGCTCAGAGGGTGGTCGATTCCCTTAAATTAATGTTATTTATTTCACCCAGTTAATGTTTACTATTTATAAAAATTTTAACAACTTTTGACTTTAAATTTGATTAGAATATCAAACTTCAGTTCAACCCATCGCAGTCAATGTTTTAAGATCCGAGTTTTAGTTTTGTAGTCTATGTATGAAGTATAGCCGACAAAAAGGTATACCCATTGGTTTTTACAAGATTCGTTCACCGCTCATGATCAATCTATTTCAGATACTTTTTTTCAAATTAACTGGTCTACGCATTTAGAAACTGATTTTAAAAAATATTAAACATTATGGTTCAGTAAAAATATTTTTCATTGTTGAATTTTGCATTTAAAAGAAATCAATTTCATTCAAATCAATTCAACAATGTGGATTCTGTTACCATGTGGATGACGGACATCAAAGAGCGTCTTTGTGCAAAAAAATTAAATCATTTTGATGATGAAATCAATAAAAACAAAGAGCACCTACAGCAATGGATTCTTCCTTAAATAGGAACATGCATTTAAAATAAAAACTATGTAGCTAAATTTCTACAATTTTCTTAGCCTTTTGATTAGACCTGCATTCCTGTATACACAAACCTTTCCTCTTCTTCTTCTAATTATTTTTTACTCTGAAATTATCTCTAACGTTATCTAAATGAAATAAATACTGTCACCAAAATTTACAGTAAATATATTAAGGAGAACTGACTAACCGATTTTCGAGTTTTTCTTGCTTTTATCATGGTAATTAGATTAAAATATGGTTAATGTGTAGCGTTTGGTTATAATCGAATTTTGGGTGCCTAAACATAGTAAATGAGATGTAACTAAGCAATTTTTCTTCTATGCACTTTCAGTCGCAAATGAGTATTAAACGAGTTATAGCGGTAAATTACTGACCCCAACTCTGGTGTTTGAAGCAGAAAGAAATTCATTGAGGGCGTTGTATGGCAACACTACAATGGACTCTCTCCTTCGACGCGCTCGAATGATCGACCGCACTTTTTCCGCGCTTGCAACAACTATGTTTCCGCACCCAAAATTGGAAATTCGATTATTACCAAACGATCACGGTGATTTACATAATATAAGATACTCTAACGACACGATTGTTAGACCCTTAACGGAAGAGAGTCCATTTGGGGTCTTCCCCTTTTTTTCGCGCGCTTGCAACAATACAATTGCGATAAGTACCATACCGCTATAACTCGTAAAATAGTCATTTGCGACGAAAAGTGCAAGGAAGAAAACTTGTTTATTTCGATCTAATTAACTATGTTTCCGCACCCAAAATTGGAAATTCGATTATTACCAAACGCTACACATTTACCCAAAATATACAGCTTTTATTCGATGCACTTTTTGGGGGAAATGAGTAATTAACGAGTTATAGTGGTTTAAATATTTTCGTCTTTCATGGCTCGAATGCACTCGAATAAACTTCAAATGAATGTTGAGGAGAGGACAATAATCGATTCTTGAATTTTTATTACTTGTATAATGGTTATTAGATCGAAATAAAAAACTTTTATTTTATGCTTTTTCTGTTGCAAATGAATATTAAACGAGTTATAATTATAGAATATTTAACGAGTTTTTTCGTCATGCATCCAAGACTATGATTAACTTCAGGAACTATTGTCAATGACTCCAGCTTGTATTACGGCCTAACAATGTAAATTAATAAAATTTTAAATCGACCATGTGCAGTAAGTTTCAAATAGTTTTCTCGAAGGCACATCACACCTAAAACTCCAAGCTAGTGGCTTGTCTGGCAAGTTCTCGACATTAAAAAGTATCAACACGTTGACTGCCTATTGGAGCATGTGAGTACCACCAGGTAAATTGCTTATTTGCGTATCGGTGTGAATAAACAGCATTTCCATTGGAGGGCAAATATGCGGAGTGTCCTAACCCACAAAACACAGAATTTTAGGACACTCAAGTTAGAGGCGTGATGTTCATCGCAGGGTTGCCAAACTGGCTTTTCCTTGCCAAGTTACTAACTAGGAACTGGGCCACTCTGCCTGAAAGACATCTACGCCGCTATGAGCTGCAATTATCACTTAATACATTTTGCTAGTTTTGACCACTGATTTATGGGTTAGGCCACTCTGCATATTTGCCCTCCAATTATTTCAACATCTTTCTTAGAAAAGATACAAGCATACAATGAAAAATTTTGTGCTTTTACATTTTCACATTTAAGAATGATAAATTTCTTTTCAAACAGTTGTGGAAGTCGTTTTTTAAACTCTGCTACTTACAACCTTACCTTTCAAAAAATGCCAGAGGTCGCCATTTGGCGGCCTTGGCAGTGAACGTGATTATCTTGAATTTTCAGAAATGAACATTACGAGTGTTTGATGGAACAAGAAGGCAACCAGGCTGGAATTCATCTAAAAGCTTACACAACTTACTCAAGTTTACCAATCAATAGCACTGAATGAAGTTCAGATGCTCACTCGAGTAAATGTTTTAAATGCGGGCGTATACCAAAGTGCCAACGCGAGCAAAACTATTATCTTCATATTTGTGATTGGCGCATAATCTTTACCGAATAAGTGAAGTTAAGTCATGGCATTAGAGGCAGAGCGGTCAGCAGACATCTGCACAGTACGGTAGAACGGAGGCAACTGACGCCACCTGTTCAGCCTCGCCTTATATACAGTGGCGGCCTCGCTCAGAGGTCAAAACGCGATGCTACTCTTATGAGCACACAGGACACGACATACTACAGCACAGAAGAACCTCTAGCTAATAATTTTCATGTTAAAATTAAATTTCATACGTAAATAGAAAAGAGACGTTTACTTTCAAAAGAGAAAAAACGTACTAAAAAGACATTAATATCCAAATTACACTTTTTGTTGTCGCAGAACAGGTACATACCTTTTTATAGGAAAGGTGGAGCAGAAAGGAAGGGTACCTCTTTAAACACCTCAAACTTGATACATAGAAACTTCCAATCTCAAAACAGCACATCAAACGCCTAACAGCAACCCACCTCAACACTCCTTTCCAGCAGCGGCGCATCGAGTGTAAGGTTTGTGTCTCCTGGGTCGGACAAATCAGCAGGGGGGTCAGTGGGGAGGTAGTAAGGCTCCTCGGTGCTCAGATAGCCTTCCTTGCAGCGCAGCGCCCGCAGTGAACACGGGGGTACTGCAACATAACAGTGCTTTAATACGTTGCTCGCGATACAACACATCGGAGGGTCGTGCTCAAGCTTTTTAGTTGAAACGACCCATCGATGGGTCATTTGAAATTTTTCAACGATCTTTCACAGTTAATGGGATTTAATATACCCAGTTAATGTTGGGTGTTTATCAAATTGTGAACAACCTTTGATTAATAATTTGAGTCGAATATTAAACTTCAGTTGAACCCATCGCAGTCAATGTGTTATCCATGTACCAACTGAGCTTCATGTAACAGCTACTAAAATGGTCTTTTCCCAATCTAACTAACCTTGGAAAAAACAAATTGGCAAAACTTTGTTCAAATAAAGCAGAAAAAGTGATTTGAAGTCTAACAAAGTGGTATTTGAGAGGTAATTGAATACAGAATGTTTCTGAGCATGAAGTTCTAAGTTCTAGTTAGTAAGAATAAGAAATATACACAGTCTCAACATCCCATAATACCCTGATAATTACCTATTGCATTCTGCTCCTTGAGCTTGGCTGCAGCCTCACAAGCAGCCTTCACAAAAACTTTCTCATACTCCTGGCTGCTGACGCCACTGCCTGCAGCAGATGTCGAGTCCACAGGCCCGCACGTATCTTCAGATGAGCTGCAGGATGCTGAGCTTCTTTGCAGCTGCTTCTTGCTGTCCACCTGCACTTCTTCATAAGCACTTTTGACTGTCAAATCCCCCTGCAGTCCAGGACTAGCACTGGAATCTCGAGCAGGGCCACGAGAACGGAGGCTGTGCGATGTGGTCCCATCAGGCAAGTCACCAATCAAGTCAACACCTCCAGCTAAGCTGTTCAGGCTCAGGTAGTCTTGAACGATCAAGTCGTCAGGTGTGCGTTTCTGCTTTTTTGATTGGTCAGCTTCAAAGTTGTCAGACTTACGTTTAGCAACCCCATTGCTGGCAGATGGGTGCTGCCTGGAAGCAACAAGTCCCACAGCAACTTGACTCTCTTTTGCCAAATCAGCACTATCACACCACCCTTCACCATCACTACTGTCTGCTTCACTGCAACTGGGATCTAATTTTGCAGCTTTTCTATCAGAAATTTGGGTTTTCTTACAAGATCCAAATCTCCTGCTCAGAGAAAGCTTAGAATGTCGTCTGTTGTGAGTCGCTTGACTATTTTCTATACTTGACTTCTGATGTGATTCATTTTTGACTACACTAGCATTATCACTAACTGAATTAAAACTGTCTTCAACATCTGTTTGAAGAGCAGAGCTTGCACTCAAATTATCCAATCGTGGAGAATGCCTTAATGGAATAATAGGTTCACAGGTTGTGCTTATAACATTAGTTTCTGTCTTAAGGTTACTTTTTTGAATAGGCAAAGAGGTATTATGCCGTAACGTTCGGCAGTTAGGCGATACTGTTCTAGACTTGCCACAGTGACCTGGCAAAGGAGAATGAAGAGTAGTTTTGTGATGAGATGAACGGGATAAAACAGGGCTGACAGAATTAGGAGGAACTTCAGTATCAGAATTTTCATGATTTTCATTGCCAGCTTGGGTGGCTGAGGGCACTTCACTTGAAATGACCGTATTATTGTTGTCAATGCTGCTTTGGGTGCATGGGTGAACTTTACAAGATCCATCCTGGATGGGGCTTTTGGCAAATGATACCTCGTCGGCTGACTTCTCTTGATTTTTTTCCTCTCTGTTTGCATGTTCCAAGCGATCACGAAGCTGAAAAAAAGTAAAATGAATGAACACTACTCCGATTCAACATGTACAGCTCTCAAACAAGTTTTTTGAATAAAGTGCTGAACATTTTCTATGGGCTGAAACATAGTTTTACTTAAAAGTTCCATATCTAAAACTAAAACCTATCATTCATGTTCATAACACTTAGTAGTGCTCACTTTTGCAAGTGTCACTAATAGAAAACTAACACAAAATTCATAGTACAGCCAAAAGAAATCTACTTACATGACAAATCTCACTGTACAGCCAAAATAAATCTAACAGTATTCTTAGAGAGACCTTAGCCTCTCAATTCATAAATTTTCCATTTTACTACTATAAATAGAATCTGAGACAAAACCACGTGCTATCACGTCTACTAATACACATTGCTGTTGACTAATGCAGTGTGTAGTAACAATTTGAGTATGCTTAAACTATCATGCATTCCATGGTTCAATAGAGACAGTAAAATGGAGAGAAACTATTATGAACTATTTTACTATTACTAACTATTTTACTATTACTAACTATTTTACTATTACTAACTATTCTACTATTACTAACCATTTTACTATTACTAACTATTTAACTATTACTAACTTTTTACTATTACTATTTCACTTTTACTAACTATTTTACACTCTTTAAAAATTGTTTTAAATTTCTATATTCGAACATTTATTCTGCTTAAAAAATTAAAAATGAACAAACACAAATAAATTCACCGAAGAGATTATTTATTCTTTTCCATAAGATCATATTTATAAATTGAGAAGTTACAAGATGTAATTACACAAAATAATTATAAAAAATCAAGACGGTTCTTGCAAAACAGGGCTTTGAAATGCTCATTAAGTTTAGTATCACCTGTGGAAACCTGACATGCTTTACAATCTGGTAATGGTAACCATGCAAAGAAGGAAAGGAAACTATTGAGTGCTGTATGTTTTAACAAAAATTGCCCAGATTTCTTTATCACACAGTTTTCTAAAAATTTAAAATGGGCAGAACACCTATTCTAAATTTCAATTTTTGCTCATAAATATATTAACTTCATTTCAATGGACAATTTAGAAAAACCTAATGGAATACTGATGCCTTTCACATAAAAAGTTACAATATAGTAATATCGCTCACATTAGTCAATTATTACTTCAATGCGCTCACAGTATTTAAAAATTTGGTTCCCTAGAATCACTAAAGGAAAACATTTAAGAACGTTTTCACGAATAACATTTTGCTCACTGATGCGTAATTTTTGAGTTAATCAACTTTGAAGTTATGAGAACGTTGTATTTGAAAGTGAAGACACAGACACGTAAATATGCTATAATACTGTATTGACGTAACGATAGGTGAGGTTAGGTAAAGTTAGGTTAATTAAATAAACTAAACTAAATAAATCTGAAATAACCTAACTTGGCCATACCGAGGCTGATGTTCATCCGCCAAGAATCTGCCCGCGTTCCAATTATGCAGCAATTTTGCAACCGATTATATAATGTTATTCCAACCTGAATTTTCTGAATGTTATATCTCAAAAATTACGCATTAGCAAGCAAAATGTCATTCTAGTAAAACGTCTTTAAATTTGTTATTTTATCAATTCTTGGAAACAAAATTTTTAAAATCTTCGAGTGTACTTAAGTAAAAATTGACCCTCAAATTTGATGATCCTATGATTAACACTTTCCAATCTGAACAAATGAGGCAACAATAAAATTTCATTCAATTCAAACACTGTGTTGTTTTCCAAACACAAATAAATACTGGTCAATGATGTCTATATCTTACTTGTTTACATAATTTGAATAATAAGAATGTTTTTCTAATTTGACCAGATAGAATAGAGAAAATAAAGTTTGAATCAAAAGATGCTTCTAAATCTGTTTAAAAGTAAATTGAAAATAAATTTCCATCACATGTAGGACCACATATTCAAAAAATTCTTAAAAATCTCATTCAGATGAAATTATCAATACTGACACTAAGATCATTAGAAACAATTTAATCTGTCTATGTGGGTCAAATAAATATAATCTTCACTCAACTATCCAACAGATGATTAAAAAAACAGTCCTACACTAGATTAGATCTAGTTTATACAGAATGAATGATAAAATGCTGCGATTTTGACAAGTCCATCTCCATCAATTTAATCCCTAGATTTTGATTTCAAAGTTTCTAATTTTTCCTAACAAATATTTAATATAGATAAAGCTAACAAAAAGAAACACAATCACATATTCAGGAAAAAACTTTCACAGTTAACTTTTGCATCATGAGTGCCATCCACAAAAATAAGTAGAATCCCTAACATTGTTTACACCACAATTGAGGGCAATTTTTTCCAAGAAATATTTGTTATAAACTTATTTCTTGAGTTAATCCTCAACAACTATTGAGAAGCTACATAAGTAATTCACATTACTAGCTACTAACCTGAAACCACACAAAATAAATAAAATGGTATCTCCACACAAACACTTACTTGTTCATTTTCTTCAGTAAGCTCCTTGATAATTTTATCTTTAGCAGCTAAATCTTCAGCTTGCTGTTGTATCAAATCCAAATGCAGAAGTACCAACTCCTTTAGGTGCTTCGTCTCAAGTTCCTTCCCCAAGGAAGACTTGGAATCCAAACACTCGATGTACATATGATCAAACTGCATTGCCATCGCTTTAGGCGACTTGGAATAGTTATTATTAAAAGCTGATAAACTTAAGCGTCTTCGTTTATTACTTAAACGTAAATTAGTAGAATTTCGTAGTTTTAGAAAATCTACACCATACTTGCTAATGGAAGCCAATTTAGTAACCGAGGGAAGTTCAGTGGCATGTTTTGAAGTTAGTATGGTGCGGATCCCTCTCATTGGTAGTCCTTCACTTCATGCTAATTGCTGAAAAAAATCAAGGACACGTTTCCTTTACATAAAATATTCTTATTCTTGCAACATCACACAAAATGTCGTGGTTTAGAAGAACAAGTTTTTCAAGCCACACAAGTTGCACATTTCAAGCGCGCTCAAAATTTTGACGCTTCACCTTACATAGCCCCATGCGGCAGCCATGTTGAAGTCTTCATATTTGATGGCGTTTAATCATAGCGGGAGTGTTGTTTTCAGGAAAGAAAGAGCTGAACATGAGAGTTCCGATATGCAACAAAATTACGCAAGTACGGCTAAATCTTTGAACTTTTTAATTCCAACGTAGTTCTTGTAAACCCTTACACAACACTTGATGCGTAGCACTGTGTTTACAATATATACACACACTACCCATTAATTCACGGACGGAAGGGTCATTTGAAATGTTTCGCATTGCAGGAGATCGGTAGTTAATCTTCGCGAATTACGTAGTACCCTTTGTGTGAAATTCAGTAGCACTATGTTAATTCGAGTGAAGAATTGCGTAGCAATTTTAAAATTTCAATAGCTCTAGGAGAACACATTTTACTCTTATCAACTAGAAAAGACCGGCTAGCCATTTCTTAGAACCCATCTTAGATCCTTCCCGAATTACCCTGACAAAAGGGTAATTTCTGAAC
>JACJUY010001283.1:10026-52402 GCA_014220935.1 Platorchestia sp. MABIK
TTCGTTGAGTTGCGTTTCGTTGAGTTGCGTTTCGTTGAGTTGCGTTTCGTTTCGTTGAGTTTCGTTGAGTTTCGTTGAGTTTCGTTTCGTTGAGTTTCGTTGAGTTTCGTTGCGTTAACCGTTAGCTAGGGCCCTCACATTGTCCCCCTGAGAGCGCTAGTTCCCATAGATACAATAGTTGCATCCCCCTGAGGGGTCAATTGTTTATTTGGTTTAAGGTATTTTAAATTGTTTACAAATTTTTAAACTGTTTACATTGTTTTAAACTAATCAAAAATTTTTAAATTATTTAAAATTTTTACATTTTTCAAATTTTTTCAAATTGTTTGTATGCTGCAACTATTGCAGCGGTTGATGATAAACTTATTCATCATGACCTGAAGCTACGAGAATTTTAAGATTAATTTTTTTTCGTATAAATAAATGAAATCAAGGTTTTCCATAGATGATTTTAAACGGAAAAATATTGAATCTCGTTCGTCAAAATCACTGCATTAGAATATGAGCTCTCAAAAACCTAAACGAACTCTCAAAAGTCTAAACGACATTTTTATCCTCATGTCAACTTTTTTCCAAAACTAAAGATTCATGCTATGAGAGGGAACATGAATGAATTAATTACGTAGAAGAATCAAGTTTGCCTAATTCATGAACACCTAATTAGCTGATTACGTGTTTTTCGAACAGTTCGATGGCCTCCGCAGGAGACGAAGTAATTAAAAACATCACACACATCAGAAGGCAGCGGTGCTACGTTCACAGTTCTTTTGCGTACTGTTATACGCTGTCACAATGTGACATTTCATTGTTTGACTGCGTTATACAAAGTTACATAGTAATAGTTTGAGGTTGTCTTGAATATCTAACTAGTTTTATTACAATTGTTCGCAGTCTGCTTTGACTGTGCATCTATAGATGAAAGTTACATAGTAATAGTTTGAGGTTGTCTTGAATATCTAACTAGTTTTATTACAATTGTTCGCAGTCTGCTTTGACTGTGCATCTATAGTTGACGAGAGCTCTACGTAGCTTGTAGCTCTATGTCGTTCGCTTTTAGTTGACCGTAAACGTTTCACGACTTCCAATCTCAATTGTCATTTGAGCAGATACCAATCCGATTTTCAATAAAAGCTGTTCAGTCAATCGGTTTGATGACATCGGAAAACCATGACGTCAGAAGAAAAATTAAATTTGCTTTTATGAAAGGAATATGAAATAAACCATATTTTTCTTAACTGTCCTAACACAGTAGCTAAGTAATATATCCTTTCGTCTAAATTTATTCACTCAATCTTCTTGTTGGAATAAATATCACTGGAACAAATATCATACAGGATCCAATATCATTGGAACAAACATCCTAAATATCTTATTTACAAGCTTACCTATCCTTACGAGCTTGCCCTACTTTGAAAGCGTGCTTTATGTTATATAATTATTATACTTTCTAGTTCATTTACCATCACCCAATAAACAATTGCGGGACTTCAACATCAACATAAGTAAATACGTCGTAAGACGTTTGCTACTAATGCTACGACATACGACATCAGTGTGTTACGACTAGAGACTTTAGCACACTGCTTGTGTTACGGCAAACGCTATAAGCACATTACGGGAGTTACAACGTACGACACAAGCATGCAACTTACATTACGGCGTACGACATGAGTAAATTACGACGAACAACACATGTTTGTTACAAACAAACGACGTAAATACTTCACGCGTGTTACTACACGCGTCTCACAGTGCGTATGTTACGACGCTTTTCACAAACTGCAGCACCATAAGATGGGCATGAATTTATTTCACTGATAAAAAACGTATCCACAGGGTAAAGAAGTAACTCTTTAGTTTTTATAACAGCGCAGAAGTATAATATTAAGAGAGCACATTTAAATGATATTAACAGTTTACACTTAACTTATATTTACAACGAACATTTCAATTACTGCGGAACAAAGAGCATTATGGGAAAAACAACCAGACGCATCCGTTGTAACCAGTCAATGATTTTCAAAGGCCTTCGTTTTCCCGTAGACTGGCATACTGACCCATTTCGTTAACTCAAGCCAAAAGTGTTCGACATCGTCCAATGCAAAGGACGGAAGCGTTAGTTTAGTTCAAAATAAGCCCCTCCAAAGGCTTTTCCCGGAATCCTAACTGGCAACTTCCTTCTGTACCACCAGGAACTTCCCGTATTTACGTAGAGCGCTAGAGTTACGCTAGGGCGAGTCCGGCTCTGCTGAACAGCTCGGTGAAACAACCCTGGTAAAAATAAGCGTAGCCAAAGCAGGGATTTTCCATGGCAGGCTAAGCCAAGTAACACATCGACTAACCTTTGATATAGCATTGCAGAAAGGGAGGAAAAACTGTTTGGCGGGACAAGTTATTTTCGAGAGAAGGTTGAATGGACAGCAAGTGTAAAGAAATTTATTCAAAACAAGACAATTCCTCTGCCGGTGTCTGATACAAAGTCTTTTGAAATCAGAGCTTGGTGATAAATTAAAGGCTTCTTATTAGTGCCAAAGCTTATTTTTAAATTCTAAGCTTCGTTTTGAAGCTAGAGGTTAGTTTTCGAGTCTGAACAGAGTTTGGAAGCAAAAACTAATTTTGAAAGCTAAAGCTGAGATTTAGGGCTAAAACCGAGACTTAAAACAAAAGCAGAGATATAAACTCAAAGTTTTGTTTGAAATCAACGCACACTTTTAAAATCCAGGTGCAGTTTTACAAGCAAGGCTTAGTTTCAAAGTCAAAAATTATCTTAAAAACCAAAAGCTTAATGCAAAACTTAGTCCGAGCCGGAATAATCAGACGCTTAGAAACCAATTCAAAATGTACTTTTAAGAGCAGAATGTTTTTTAAAGTAAAAACTTAAGTTCAAATCAAACAGCTGACTGTTGCAGGATTTTCCGTAAGATGAGAGTCGTAAAGTGAGAGGCTCATCAGCTAAAAACGTAACCGAGACGTTGGTGTGTTGCCTCATTTACTGATAAACCTGAAGTATATAGTGTCATTATTTATATGGACTCAAGCATTTAGTGGGTTTTATCACTTAGAAATATTTAGATGGACCCAAGCATCAAGATGGATCACAAGAATTTAGTGACTTTATTTTTCAATTATGTAGGCACTCACGCGATGTAAATTTAGTGTTAGTGTATGATTTACTTTTTGAATATATGATTCTCAACATTTAATACCTGGCTTCAAATTCATTGAAAGATGATATTCCGTTATTTTGACTCATATTTGAACGGACAAAATTCAGTGCAAATTGTACGAAGAATTTTCTACCGTGAGCGCTATTGCTCGTACAATGACTTCGATTTGTGTGATAGTGACAGAAGGGAACGCTATAACGGTAGCGCGACTTGTGTGATAGTGACAGCAGGGACGCTATCACGGTGGCAGGACTTGTGTGATGGTGACAGCAGGGTACGACGCTATCCCGGTAGCACGAAGCACCCGCGACTTCGGGAATGAAAGTTGCTGGCGCGAAAAATTAACAGCCATTGGGTGAACATCGATTTCAACCGAGGCATGGCCAATTTTGGCGACGGCGAATAAAACTTACGCGCTAGCCTCAAAGTTTTGGAGGTCACTCCTACAACTTCGGCTACCGGAATTATTTTCCAGACTTGAAATTCATCGCGTGAGAGGAGATCGTTCCAGTTCGGATGCTGACTGGTCAGTCTGTGAACTGCGTTCTATTTGTATTCAGTTATCTAGATTGGATAAATATTTCTTACTTTCTCTGTGAAACTTAATCCGCTCCTTGAGTTCAGAATTGAGTCTAAACAAAGTGCATTTTGAGACACCTGCTAGAACCTGTCATTTCTTCTTAAAATTCAGAGGTATTCCTTTTTCAAACTCGGCTGAAATACGTAGTGGAGTGTATGGAAAGCTTCGCTCACTCGTTCGTATGCAAGAAATGGTAATTTTTATTTCTAATGTGATACATTACGAACTTGGTTTGCTTTTATTTGAGAGCACTCTGAAACGTGTAAGTGGAAGATGAAAGACGGGCACAACAAAATAGAACGCTTTCGAAAAACTTAACGGAATACCGGGTGCTTAGGAAAGCCTGGCATATCCCTTGCTGCTTCGACTAGAAAAAAAAACTGTTTAATTCTTATGATGAATTTTATGGGCTTTAACGTGAAACTAATTTCACGCCTGTCTGAGCATTAGTTTCGATATACCCTACAATTTTTGAGACAAACGAGTGGTTCGGTGAGTGGTTTCTGCAGAGGTCTCAAACGGCACTCTGGTTTTAAGTTTTTGACAGTCGCTTGATAACAAACGCCCCGTCGCACGTCTGTGTGTGCTAAATAAAATTGTTAGACACACAGAACATTGTTTGGATGATGAGATCCCACTTGGTTCTAGGTGTGCTAGGTTCTAGGTGTGCTAGGTTCTAGGTGTGCTAGGTTCTAGGTGTGCTAGGTTCTAGGTGTGCTAGGTTCTAGGTGTGCTAGGTTCTAGGTGTGCTAGGTTCTAGGTGTGCTAGGTTCTAGGTGTGCTAAGTTCTAGGTGTGCTTGGTTCTAGGTGTGGTTATCCTAAATGGTTAACTACACCTAGGTGGTTAACCATACCTAGGTGCTAGTAGCCTAGGTTAGTATGCTAGTAACCTAGGTTAGTGTGCTAGTAATCTAGGTTTCTAGCACCTAAGTTACTGGTGTTAGGTTACTTGTACTGCCTCAACCTCTTACTAGTTTGAGTTGGAGGTTGTCAGGTGTAGGACACCTCAATTTTGTCGTGTCTTTGTTTCTTGGTGCGGAGTCCAGAGATCCAATGTTTTCTATATCTCTAGCTATGCTCCTAGACATGGTAAGGTAGCAATGACGTCACACTAGTGGTCGGAAGATGGTGGTAGTTTTCAATAGAATCCGGGTGCGGTAAATTGTTTGGGCATATAATATTCATTAAGACTTATGTGGTACTTTATTTGAATGATAAAAATTAAATATATCATGTGCAACATATGTAGATTCTTAATAAACACTTTTTAGGCTCATAGATTGTGTGCTATGAAATTTTTTCGCGATTAAATAAAGGAATTAGAGTCGTCTTGTAGAGCTGTATATACTGAGTTAGGCAAAATAAATGATTTCAAGACAGTTTCCAAAGTGATGACCTACAATGTTGAGCGTATATTTTTTGTTTGTTTGTTGAACATTATCTGACTTTTGTTGCTTCTAACAACTTTTGACGGTCTGTCCAGCACTCCAAAAGTCCCATTGTATTAAAATACTTTTTTTTGGCAAAGGCGCAAACTTTTAATTAATTCACACAGATATTAAGCGGACGGCAACACGCACGTAAATGCTGTGGGGGAAACGCACTCATGCGTGTTGTGCGTGGCGGTCGTGAGGTGAGGAATTTTCATCTCAAATGAGTTGGTTTAAACTTTTTACGTCAGCATTTTTGCATTCACTACCGTCATCACAATCATATTCTCATTCAATGGGCACAGGCATCAGGGTTTTACGGACATCGGAAATTAGAAGGAACTGATCCCCAGCTGTGAACTACTGAGAAAAAATTAGGAAACAAATGTTAAAATAAATACAATTTATTAAAAAGCTTTTCTCGGAGGCGAACCGTATGGTTTGGTGGAGCGTTAAGTGGTCAAGCCTCCCTAACCCCAACGAAGAAGTTTAAATGAGAAAGTCATCAATTTTTTTTTCAATGCCAGCCTTAAATGTCATCCTGAACAGACCGACAAATCAACATGTTGGGTACACCTCAGTTGAATAACTACAGGGGCAATCAACACCAAGTATACTGGAACAACAACATCTTCCTCAGAACATTCGTGCAAAGACAATTTTGTACTAAAATAAAGATGGAACGTTTCTCAAAAATGGCAGGACAACGCATAGACTCATCTATTGACAGGCTGTTATTGAGTGCCTTCATTGAAAGAACCTTTGTACGTTGAAATTTACAAGCACGATAAATATGTATTCAGTTGAAGCTTGAAAGGCTGTTAGGTTGTAGTTTTTCTCGAGAACAAAGACACAAAAGCTAGATTTGTCAGAAAATGATGCCACGAGTTTTCCTTACTGAAGTCGAATGGAACACTTCGATTATAATTTAGAAAAAGCACATGATGCCTAGTTACGAACTTCTGTAGTTTTTGAGTCACACCATGATCTATTCGAGTGTATTAAAAGAACTTCAGGTCATCGGCGCGAGATTCATTCACGAATTATAAGTAACCTGAATGGCAATTAATCCATGGCAAAATTCTCTTCGAATTAATACAAAAGGCATTCGTTGCATTGACATCATTACCAGCCAAGTTTTTCAAAATGATAACTGTGAGAACTAAGTATATGCAAGTTTAATTTCACCAGAAGGAAACTACTGTTTTCATCTATACTGCAGTGAAAATAAAGAATTATTATGAAATTTCTTTACGTAGAGGTGAGCATGATCGTTATACATCTACACTTTTCACGTTACAGTTCTCGTCTTTTTAATGGAATTCAAACCAAAAAGACAACATTTGTCCTCACACACACTCTTCCACACACCAGACGTGTGGAATCTAGTCCGGAAGTACCGGAGACCTGGAAACTCAATTCACTTATTCCTGCATTAAAAAGCTATTGTTTTTAAAAACATTCAAGGGAGGAATTGGCGACTAGGAGAACCTTCATCCGAGGAGAGTGTCTGAAATGCCAAGAAAAACTTGTTAGAGGGAAGGGAAGAACTCATGAGCACACAATCTGCAAATGCGGGAGAGAAATTTATAGCTTGAGGAGGAAATTGGAAAAGGTTTTTGCAGTTGTTTGAGACTCGCAGCAAAACTGTCACAGACGAGGAATTGAAAACGTGTGTGGTGCACATTCTGTGTGAAAGCGTAAGATCTGGGAGTTAGATATGAGGACTTACGGTCTGGAAGCGTTAGATCTGGATGCTGTGAGACCTGGAACTGTGAGATCTGAAAGAAATAAAGGAGAAGCGTCAAATGAGACGATGTGGACCTACATACACACAACCACGGTTGTAACATCCATTGAAGGGATATTTACCAGGCCTAACATCACTTCAGCTTCTACGGCTATTGCACCTACTTTCACATCACTTCAGCCTCCACGATTGTTGCACATCACTTTACATTACTTCAGCTTTTACGATTAATGCACATCACTTCAGCTTCCACGATTACTGCACATCACTTCAGCTTCCACGATTACTGCACATCACTTCAGCTTCCACGATTACTGCACATCACTTCAGCTTCCACCATTGTTGCACATCACTTCAGCTTTTACAATTATTTTGTTATAGAGCTCCAGCCCCGCCCGGCACAGACCACCTTCGTGTGTTCGTGTCTTCTCCAGGGGTCTCTGAGAGGCGCACAGGCGGTTCCTCGCGTGCAGAACTCTTCAGGTCATGGGACGTCCAATGTAGAAAAAAAAGATTAAAGAGGACACCGATCCCTGCGAAGTTCAGCTTCCTTGCACATTCGAGTCGGATGCATGTCCTGAGTTTAAAATGGCTTTAGTTGCTTCATACGTACATTTTATCTAGAAACGTGAATTAGAAAACAGCGGATAATTATTATCAAAAGGTAGACTTAGGTTACACAAAGAATTAAAACTTCTAAGTAATTTTAACAGACGTATGTAAACTTATGGAATAAGTTGTTTGATTAGAACAAGCATTGCAAATAAATTAAATTCATTTTGATCTATTCGAAATACTATAACACTAAAATCCTTGGATGAGCATTGTTTCACGCTCATCAGTACGACGAGGATAGATCAATTTCCCGTAATTTAAACAGGTTTTAAATCAGATTTCATCCTCCACAACCTAGTTTAGAGGTTTACAAACTACACGTAATCCGATGTAGAAATATACAATTTTCATGTAGTATGCGATTCATTCTTTGCTATTAGAATAAAATTCTAATAGCAACATAGAAATTTGCTATTAAAAATTTAGCCTTAAAACAAAATGCACGGTTGGCTAGTTTTCTCGTTGACTTGAATTAGATTTCTGGATAAACGCACCATTATATATCGCAATACATGAAAGCTTATGCAATGTATTGCTCCTTTAAAATACTAACTTGTCATGACGCTATCACACGTATTCGCACCTTTTAATAAAAGGAAGTTTCGCGGTTTGTGATACTTGAGATTTGCGCCTGAAATTTCGAAATGTAAAATCAGAAAACAATTTATTCACAAAGTCCACGTTATGCATCAATGATCGAAACCTGCGAATTACCGTCCATAACGCTGTAATAAGCCGGATTTCAATACTAACTCAACAGCAATAAATTTGCTTTTAGACGGCAGTAAATTAACCGTAGGAATAACTTTAGAGTCCAAATGGATTATTGAATTTCCTCAACTTCACAAACGTAGTACGTCTCCAGGATGCGGATGAAGCTAAAGCTCTGTCCGAGCTTTATTTTCAGTGTTCTTCTATCCCTCCAGTGCCAAGACGCTCGGGCGATGCATCACGCAAGCTTCAGTTGCACCGCGAGCTTCCTTGGTGGCTGTAGGTGTGAGCTCACAAAGGGCCTGTCTATCTCACAAGCAGACCCATAGTCCTCTCAAATCAGCTCCCTCAACGCGCAATTTTACAAATGGAGTCACTGGAGCATGCGCTAAAATGAATTACAGCCAAGAATGCACTGAAGGAACCCTTCAGTCAACGTTACGAAATATTTTCTTTGAGGTAAAACTTACACATTTTTGTTGCTAATGCCTTTTGATATTAGGGCAAGAATCTGACTGAAGTTTTGCAATTTTTTTGGGTGTGTTGTGTTTGAAAATGTTCAAAGTAGTGTCACGGCACTGTTTCTAAGAAGCCATAATTACCGAAGTGGAAATATTCCTTTTATTAAAGCTGGATCTCACATGAAGCTATCACGCTAATTTAAATATTTTTCATGAAAAATTTCCCGATTTTTGATGTACGTGATTTGCGCTTGAAGTTTGGAAGCATAAAACCAGTGTTTGATTAATGTTTCCAGAGTGGCACTGGCTTAATGTTTCCAGTGTTTGGTTAATGTTTCCAGTAATCCATTCATGCTTCCAGTAAATGATTACTTCCACCAAGCGTTCACCAGTAATGTTCGATCAGCATTACTTCCGTCAAGCGTTCACCACCAATATTAGCATAAGACATAATCCGCTCTCAGAAAACTTAAATGTAACTTTGCCCAGGTTTGTAATTCAAAATACTCAACTATTCAGGCAGGCAGCACGCGTTACCTTCAAAGTTAAAGATTATTTTGACTTAGTTCATGTGCCTGAGAAAACTATTGAATACTTCTAAGTTCGCCTGACAAGACCAAATTATTGTTCAATTCGTTGAAATACGGGCTATCTTCGAGATACTGTGAGTTGTACTTGTTTACACATGAATCACTTATAGCGCATTCAAAGACGTACAATTCGTTTCTAGTGCATTTTACACAATCCTGCATTCTCGGAAATGGAGGATTGGCTGCCGCAACCTGCATAAAGATGATACGACAGACCTGCGCTCCAGGTGCTACAATCTCTGCTTCGACCTTGGGAACATTTTGCTCACATTTCGAGCAGCAGCAAGCAAGATTTAAGGAAAATACTGTCGAACTGTTCACAAGTTACAAGTAATATGAAGGAAATGATATCAGGAATAGAAACGAAGAGATCAACCAGTTGCCATCAGTTGTTTGAATAGATGCTGCAACGCATTACTTAAAAAATAAAATATAGGATCTTTCAAAGATTTCGTAGATTAAGAAATGAAAGTGCATATATTTTGAAACCAAGTAAAGCTTAAATATACACTGAAATATTTTATTCCAACTCTTGCTCATGGTGAAAGTTATACTGCACATATTAGTTGTATTATTCAAACAATGCCAATGATTGTCTTGAAGCAAATTGATCAGTTTTAGTTTTTAATTAATATTTTAAACCATATTGATAGATTGATTATAAGAAGGTTGTGGTCTCCCTTTACCCACGACAAAGATGTTCAAAGAGAAGAAGGATGAAGGCACCATTTAGTATGGAGTTATGGAAACGCGGAATCTATACACAAGTTGCATAGAAACAGAAAGCTACGAAAAAAGTTCATGAAACAAGAAAATAGTTGAAGAAGAAAGTCAGAGGTGCTGGAAAAACAGGACAGCAGTGAACCGAAAAAACATGGTCCGTAACAAAAAAAAAGACCTATTCTACTTCAACAAAAAGAAGGCCTACCTAACCTTTAGCTCAGGACCTACCATAATCCTTCTGTGAGCGCTAATATTAAAGCATATTTATGACCACATCATCATTACAGTGGCTAACATATTTTTGAAGCATTATGAAAAGCTAGTTTGGTGTGTGCAGCATTCACTGCTTGAGACAAGCTTGTAAGAGACCTCTTGAAAATGTAAATACAAAAACTGTATACATGCATGTGGAGGATTTCATGAAATAAATTTTACGATATTGCCAGAGCTTCAATATTACTTCTACTTTTTACGCATAGTTTGCCATAAATTCTCAGTCATTAAATTAAAAAATTAATTAATGCTTTGCTTTTTAACTGAAATTACATTTTTGTCTCATGAACATCATCACCCGTTTTTTCAGTTATGTTCTTCTCTATGGTGGGAGTAGTCTTGATTTTTTCCATGTAGTAATTTCCCGTTTTTCTCAATTCTTCTTTAAACTGTTAACCTTCATGATTTTTTCAGGCATTCATTTCTTGTGCGATATTTCTTGTTTGTCCCCTTGCTGATGTATTTCTCTTGACTGATAATCTTCTTGAATTATTTGAGTATTAATTTCTAGTGTGATATTTCCCGTTCGTTTCCCTTACTGATGTGTTTCTCTTGACTGATAATCTTCATGAATTTTTCATGCGTTCTTTCCTTGCCCGTCACTGCCGGTTTTCCCTTAGCTGATGCACTTCTTTCTGTTGATAATCTTCATAAATTTTTCAAGCGAGAGACTTAATCATGAGGAAGCGGCGGGCGAAATTCTGGCAGAGTTGGTGAGGGTAGAGGCAGCTCATCAGGGCCCAGTTATGCAAACCGAGGGGCAGTGCCACCAAAAATGGCACCGTGCCAAAATTTGTTCTTCGCTGTAAGCGCAAAACTTGACTTCGATGCCAAAATTACGCAAACGAGGGTGATTAGAGCCAGCCACCTGATCGGGAGTTGAAGAAGGTCAATATTTTCTCAAGTCACAACACTCGATACATATTTGACAATAGCATGAATCTTGTTAAATTCTGTCGTAAGAGATTTTCCTTAGACTCTTTTCGCAGCGCGACTGTGTCACGGAAATCTCTTCTAAAATTCTCCGGCCATAAAAACATGCTGAGCCAGCTAGGAAAAATCTGACGTAACATTTTCTTTTTCTATTTTTGCCCAGGAAAACTGGACTGCTAGAAGTAGTTTTTTCTTAAATTGCAGTTATTTGTTTCATACAATGGTCTTTGTCAGGAAAGTTCAAATTGATTCAAAATTAGAGGAGTTTTATGGTTATTTACCCAATTTCAAATAGAATATCTTCATGAACTGTTCCTTTGCCTCTCCATTCCCCACTGAAGTCGCATGCATTTCATGCAGACAATCATCGACATCCTTAGATTATATATTATTAGTTAGTTTAAGCCTCCCTATCCTCAACATATGAGATCCAAAGAGAGGAAAGAGGAAGGCACCATTTGGTATGGAGTTAAGGGAACGTGGAATCTATGCAGGAAGGGCATAGAAACAGTAAGATGAGAAAGAAGTTCATGAAACAAGATCAAAGTTGAAGAAGAAAGTAGTAGGTGCTGAAAAACAGGACAGCAGTGAACCGAAAAAAGTTGGTCCGTAACAAAACAAAAACCTGTTCTATTTCAACAAAAAAGAAGCCTACCTAACCCTTAGCTCAGGCCCTCACATAGTCCTCTTGGGAGCGCTAATTCCCATAGATACAACAGTTGTATCCCCCTGAGGGGCGACTTCCTTAGATATAAAGTTGCGTGAGCTCGTGGTTTTAAAAGTATTATGCTGCAAAAGCGAGCCATTCATCTAATTAGGCAAAATTTTGATGGCATATAATTAAAATTTTAAAGTATCTGGTAGAATAAAATTAAGTAAATTAAAAAACTTAATTTCACGTAAACAATATTTTGTGAACTTGTCTCTTAAATCAAAATTTTTAGTAGAAAATTTACACTAACGATTCTGTTTATCCGTAATTCGGTAAAGTTTAGGATGTTTCTATAAAGATCACTTCCGTTAGAGAACTCGAACGAGCACTTTGTTCTCTTCTAAAATAGTATAAGCTTGTATCAACAAGTGCCAATAGCTTAGCAAACGAAAAAATTTCACTTCAATTCAACAAAAATCGCTAAAATCGGTCAAAGTTACATTAACTATTCTTGAAATTAGCCTAGTATGCTTTGCGACCGCGTTATATTTCGTGGGGGTGCTTACAATAGATGTACAATTAGTGTACCATAACATGAGCGTACAATGAGCGCACTATGAGAGTACAATGAGTGTAGTATCTCCGCTGTGCCTCCTCTAGAGAGTTCAGCTCCTATATTTGGGTCATCATTTACGGTGCGCTCTAATTTTGGTACCTGTAAATGGTAACTGTAACGATATTGACATGAAAAACGGCAATCAGGGTGGCCTTCTCGTCAAAACAGCTCCTTCTGAAGACCGTGCCCTTACGACGGCGTCACATGTCAATGAATTCTCCGTTTGATGGAAAAAGGAGAGTTGTAGAACCAGCGGGCTGTTTTGGCGATATTCGTGTGTTTTCTAGTCGGTTACGTCGTCAAAATTTTGACGAAATATGAGGCTTACTGCCAACCTGGCGCTGTCATCGCCTCTTTGACGTCCAGTTGGAAGCAGATAACTCGAAGAAAAGGGGAGTTTTTTCCAATTAGTTGACAAATCTCCCCATCTACCCTGTTTACCTTTTAAATGCCTGGTTTCAAACACTAGAATGCAATGACGGCAACCCTAAGGTCGACCTCCTTCTCAAACATCTGCGCAGAGAGAGAACTTGTAAGTAAACTATTTTTTTCCTTTTTGGAGCAAAACACTTAGCTTTGCGGAGCTTCGAACCCTCAAACCCTTTCACCAAAAAGCTCTTGACCACTAGTCCCAATGACCACGAGCCAGCGATGAATGAACCTTTGCCTCACTATTCAGCCAATTTTTGTTGTTGAACATTTATTTATGCAGTCTAGTAACTGTAACCTCATCTGTGCATAGAGCAGGTTAAGGAAAAGCTTGGCAAGAAAGCATAGAGAAAATTTTACATCTGAGTGAACAATATACGAATAGGAAAAAATCTGTTACCAGATGTTTTATAAGAAGTCTTATTCATTTTTCCGTCGGTGCCACACGGGAAATGCGACCGTAGACAAGATTGCTAATTAGTGCGAACGAAGTTTCTAAATCGAATCTCAAGTTTAGACATTTTTTTACATAGCTTGTGCATAGTAAACAAGTGCAATAGGCTTAACTTTGAGTACTTTCCTGGGGTCACACACGCATGACAATCACGTCTGTCTTATCCGTTGTCGTGAGTACATTTCTGTCATCACAAGTGTATAAGACCATTGCCCCGAATTATGCTGTCATAAGCGCATTTCAATCACCTCACTCGAAGGCAAATCACGAAAGTTATCTACACCGAGAGCGAAGTCTTGAACACAATTTTAAAGACAGTCTGGCGAGAACGTATTTGCTTAGCGGAATAGCTTGTGCCACTTCATCGGTGCTTCTTGCAATGCATCTGCCAGACACGTTCCGTTTCCCTAGATTCTGGTAGAATTTTGAGAATAAGGCTCTCGTGCTATGGATCAACCCGTTTGTTTTCATTCATTACATTTTGCTCTTTGCTTCTGATTCTCTTCAGAGAGTAAGAGAAAAAAATAGGTAAGCTGGTGTGTGAACGAAGTGGGTGAAATAAGAACAGATTCAAAACATGGGTGTAGTACGAGAATATTTGTTCGCCTTATAGGAAGACAGCTCATAGGCACGGATGGAGAACTTCATTTCTATCATTGAGTAAAAGTCTCTCCAAGTACAGCGTATCGGGACCAATCATACCTGTTTTTTTTAACAAATTCTTTAGTTACTTACAAACAAAGAGCGGATGATGAAACTATCGACAAGCAGCTTGGCGTACGGAACTAATTAACGTTCGAACAGGAAGGACCAAAGTTATCTTGAAGCTCACTTCCAAATAAGGTATCAAAACATTTAAAGCCGCAGCCAGCTAAAGTGCTCAACTTCGATGACGTCTTATCTAGTGACGTCAAGATCAAGTTTCTGAGGCCGCGGTCACACGGAGACCAAATGGAAATGTTTCGTCATAATCATCTAAAGTCAGCGGCACCAATCAATCTGTCCTGCGCCACGAAACCGTCAGATTTCAGTCTTAGTTTGAGACCAGCTTAGTCATACCATGATTTCAGAACCAGAAATCATGGTATGAGTAAGTTGGTCTCAAACTAGGGCTGAAATCTGACTGTTTCGTGGCGCTGGACAGACTGATTGGTGCCGCTGACTGTAGATGATTATGACGAAACGTTACCGTTTGGTCTCCGTGTGACGGCGGCCTTAGAATATGAAGATATACTGTATTCATTGACGGTAATTCCTACTGTTTTTGGACGATACTAGTTTCTGAACAAATTGTGTGTCAAATTTTATATGTACAATGAAAATTTTGAATGGTCGGCGGTTACTGGTGGTATGAATATCGCGTTTGGTCACTAGATGCCGCTAAAAATCCATTTTTGAGAAGAAATAACTTGGAAGATGCGAATCACTAAAAAAAGGAAAGTATGCAAGTGAAAGCGGAAAGATGACGTGAGCGTTGCTGAATTTAATTATTGATGGATGTTTCTAAAATTTCTTTCTAAATTTAGCAATCTATGCAATGTTCTGATAAACATTGGGTTGTCAAAACTGAACTTAATAAGTCAGCTATAAAGATGCATTGAAGTTTCTCTAAATATTTATAAAAATCCTTAGATTAAAACAATTGGATTATTTCAGGGACCACATCAGAGTGACGTAGAAGAACTTACGCTGTATGCTGCAGCGGCAATTGTTTCCATTAACTTGCCCACAACATCCGTCCCTGTCATTCGTACCCAGTCTCTACCAAACTCGCTAAAGCCAGCATGACAACAAACATTTTGCTCTGGAAACGCACAACACTCCTAAACTCTCTAGTAGACCAGTCTGGCCACGGGCGAACTACCGTCTTGAGATATTTCTCAAAGATTGGCCAAACTTGCAAAATGATCTGAAGAGAGATAGAATTGCTGTGATAAACGCTAGATGTATTCACGGAAGTCATCACTGTGAAAGGTTTGGCCAATTGGCTGTGCTTGTGTTAAGCAGGTCGGCTTGAAGGGCACTTCCGTGAGCTTTATCAGGACCTCTCACCGCTTCTCAATGACATTCAAGAAGCTCGCCAAATTCTAGAGCAGCATCGAAGCACTTGCACCAAGAGCATCGAAATCTCAGAGCTGATACTTCTGAGATTGACTTGGCATTTCAGGACTGGAAATGCGAGCTTTTCGACTCACTTCCCCAAAATGAAACTCGTAAACAAGAGCAACTTTTCTGGGGCTCAATGGGTAAAACTCTCGAACGTACGCTTAATATTGCAGGAGCTCAGGGAGATATTCCAGTTTTGAGTGGTCAGTGATATTAAAGGTTCCGGGGTTGTATTGCTTGCACGAGTATTGGAAGGCGTGCTACGATTTTACTTGTACGCTTGCTGAGTACGAGTTTCAGAACACTTCATTGCCCTCACTTAAAAAAAATCAAACGAGACAGAGCAACATGAACAGTATAGAATAACAGCTTTTTTAAACAACAGAGCAACTTTGTTTGATATTTTCAAAAAATATGCATAGCATCATTGCCCGGTGTAATTCATTAACACCTCTTCGTATTAATTTATATTCTATTGGACACGGTCCATCAAAAATGACGGGACTCGATATTTTCCTCGTATAAAACCTCCAGATGTGGATGACAAGGAAATATATCCATTCTGATGGTACTCGCGATTGAAATATTTTTGTAGTTGTGCACTGGCGAAACTCGTTTCACAGATACGGTCATGATGCATCCTTCAAATCAAATCAAATAAGCTGTTTCTTAAGAGGCGGACGCAAAACAAACGAGCACACCAAGGGTAGATTAGATTATAGGTTAGTTTAAGCCTCCCTAACCGCTACAAAAAAGAGCATATCGAAGAGAGGAAGGTACCATTCAGTGTGGATATCAGGGAGTACGGAATCTATGCAGAAGGGGCATAGAAACAGCAAGTTGGGAAAGAAGTTCATGAAACAAGAAAAAATTTGAAGAAGCAAGTAGTAGGTGCTGAAAAACAGGACGGAAGTGAACCGAAAAAAGTGGTCTTCGAGATAGCAAAAAATATTTCATTTCAACAAAAAGAAGGCCTACCTAACTCTCAGCTCAGGCCCTCACACTTTTCCTCCTAGGAGTGCCAATTTCAATAGATACAATAGTTGTACCCCCCTGAGGGGTCACACCAAGGGTATAATTAGGTATAATATATATCGATATAAGATTGCAGATTTGCCAATTCCACCCCTTGAGAAGAAATTTACAGCTCAAATCGTTTTAAGATCGTCACACACCGTAAGGTGGATACATGAACTCTTTAATAGAGGTGCAAATTTCTGCACGTGAATTTTAGTTTTTAGTGTGGAAATTCACAGGCCAATCTCAATTTTAAGTACAATTCTGTTTAAAAATGTTTCCACCCTCCTAAATTTTGCAAGCCACCACCAGGTTAATTTTCTTGGAACTCTACGGAAATAAAAACTATATTCAATTTTAAGATTTCAAGAATAATTTCATTACTGAACAAATTTAAGAAAAATGAGTATTATAATGTCCTTTGAAAAATAAAGAGGGGAAGTTTTCGAAATCAACGGCAAATTGAACGCTGATTTTAAATTTTTTCCAATAGGAGTAGTAAATGATTCACGCGCTTTATTGCTCATCATGAAATTAGTCAGTTTGAATATTTTTGTTCCTGCATCTCTTTCATAGAAATTGAAAACGATAGACATGGTTTGTAGTACAGACACGCGATTGAACTATTAAGCGAGAAGAGACACAAAATTTTTCTATTCCATTGCTTTTGCACGAGTGTAGCACAAAGTACATTCACTATATGGTATCTGAATGAGGCAGAAAATGAGAGCAGCAGATCATATATCTCACGGTAAAGGTGCCATTTACACCTAAATTAAATGACTTACGTTTTTTACCGCACCATTATTTTGAGAAAACTCATTGCAGCCCAAAACTTCAAGTCCGTTTCTTGAACAACGCATATACGAAAAAAAAATTATGCAACGATACATCACCTGAAGAATTCGCCGTCAGGAAATTTATCTAAAACTAACACGAACTTGACTATCACAGTGCTGAACAGAACACCATCGAGATTTGTGGTATAACTGAAAACTCACTATTTCTTCTATCGAAACTTATTCCAAGTCCATACCACCATTTTCTCACTCTATCAAATTCTCAACCATGAATACAAAGATTGCATTTTTTGGGTTGGAGGTGAATTGGGTCTTAATTTTTCTTTACGGAATCGTAAAGTCGTAAGAATTATGACCAGCGGACTGAACATCTTCCCTCCCGTGTTTCATATTGCAGGCTTGCCTGTCTCGCTGAAGTAGCGGTCGCGTTCTGTCTTCTTTTATACGGCACACTGGCCAGGACGGGTACCGCCTCTGCGATAGCGGCCCTCCTCGCCGAGGAGATTCAAGAACTGCTCGAATTCAAGTTTACTTCGAAAGCTGACTTTGTATAATTGTATGAGTAATAAATTGGGTAAACTGTAAAATTGGGTAAGCTGTAAAAAATTGGATTTAACTGAAAAAATTAGGTAGGTTGGAAAAAATTAGGTAAGTTGTAAAAATTGAGTAAACCATAAAAAATTGGGTAAGCCGTAAAAATTTTGGTAAGCTGTGAAAAAATGGGTTAATTGTTCAAATTTGGGTAAACTGTAAAATTGGGTTAACTGTAAAAAATTAGATAAACTGTAAAAAATTGGGGCGGGGATACCCTAGTTCAGAACAAAATATGTTTTACGCGAAGTCGGTTTGGTCGCCATGTGCATAGTTCTCGGTTTGTTAGAGGAGCTCACCCTTACATCCATTACTCACACAGAAGAAAGAAGCTCAGACTTGCATCAGAATGGCATTTGAAACCACAATTTTGTACAACAGTTTCATGAATACATAACTCTAACAAGCTTAGTGTGTGTGTATAAGAGTCTACTATCCAACATTCGTATGTCTTTCAAGCAAATACGCAGAGGTATACCTTGTTTTTGTTTATTAAACAATCGGAAACCCATACGAGTTTCAATGCAAATTACAAAGGCATTTTTCTCAAATTACTGAAGACTTTGAAAAATACCAATTTTTGGAATAATACAGGCATGAAAACGAAAGATTACCTGACTTGAGTTAATTCATTTTATCATTCACAGACAATGTCCACACCATTATTAAATCTAACCAATTAACAATTAGGAAACATTTCACTTTGTCTTAGGAGCTTACATACAAACTTGAAAAGTAAGTTTTATGCCTTTATATGTTACCGTAATGATCACTTACGTTGGTCATCATTGAAAATCTAGCTTCTGTCGGAAAATTTTTCTTACAAAAACGAAATAATAATACTAATAATGATGAGGGGTGATGACAAAATTAACATTAAAACACGGATATGCTAAAGTGAAATACTCGAGTGATGTGTTTTTTATAAAACATTACGTGGAGCCAAAATTTTCAGCGACTTTCACTCAAATGAATTCGCCGACAGCTGCGTACCATTCAAAGGTTGACCGGAAGTTATTTGCAAGGAAAATTCTTGTTTGTACACCGAGGTTTTCGCAAGCATTCCCTTGAATGTCAGTCCCTGGCTTGCACTCCTCTGAATGTTTATCTCATACGGAACTCTGAATCGGACCGAGCAAAGTGTGTAATTCGATGGAGTTTGGATCAGACGCTGATCGAAATGCTCAGAGTTTTGCGTTGCTTCAAATTCCCTCGATGAAAGGAGTCCTGCAAACAGATTTCTGCTGAGAACAAAACCTGTGCGAGTTTGTCTTGACTGGAGGAACTGACGACGGCGTCGTTAATGCCATTTCCAAGGATGCAGTTGTTTTTAAGTTCAAATTAATTACACGAACTGTTCCAGGTAGGGTTTTGAATCGAGCTCTACTCGTAGTCATGGAACGAACGCTGTTTTTATTCGTCATTAAGGGTGGTAATTGAATGTTCTTTTGAATTTAAACCCACAATTTATTCGTACTGTCAAAATAGGAATGCAAAATAAATCACCGGTGTTATTTAGAAAAAATATTTTTGGACGAAATATGGATGGAAACATGAGAACGGGATTACGAAAGAGGGATAATTTCTGAATACCTGCAATGAATAAGTGAACTGTTGGAAATTCCAGCCATAAGTATTGTATTTTGAAACCTAACACAATCGAGAGCAAAATTAAAGTCTACGGGAGAACAGAAAAGAGCAATTCAACACACCTGATGTCATATTAATACAAGTCAAGATTCTATCTGGCAAAGGAAATTTATTGAAAAGTAAAAGTTTAAGTCAACTGAAATTACAGAAAATTCGTTTTTCTCGTAGTAGAATCGAATATTAGAGTATTAAAATAATTTAATAGTTTTGGAAACAATGAATGAAAAGGTGAAAAAATATTACGTTTTTCACAAAAATCACTTAACAGCAATGTTTTCAAAATTTGCAGATTTCTCACTGAAGATAATTGCAAATTGGAAAACGCATTTTAAAGAATTTCTCCTGATTTGACATTGAAAAAAATTTAAGTTGAACCTGTTCATTTTTCCCCTTTTTTTGAAGTATGACAGTTCCAGAGCAAAAACTTTTTTCAATGTAGAGTGGAGCATTGGGGCACTCAGAAAGTTTAACTGTTTTATATTGAGAAATACGCATAGATGAAAATATTGTACATCAGGCTGAAATTAACTCCGGTGAGAGAAATACATTGAGTGTAAAACTTTAGGTGACGCGAAAGTTATCCGTGAGAGAAACACGGTAAAAAGTGAAAACTTCATTCTATAAATCAATTGTTCCAAAAAGTTCACTTTCAGTTTCCCGACAACGGAGAAGAGCGGCTGAGTTCCATCCAAAGACAGCCGTCACAATACCCTCGGCCATTTTATGGTCTGCTCATTCATCTCAGGTGGGGAGTTTGTAAATACCTCGAACGTCGAGTTATTTTTCTTCGAAATTTCTTGCATGTTTGCATAAGATGATACATCATTATTGGGTATTTTGATATCAGTTAGACAAAGGATGCTAATTAAGGCGTGAGCTCGGCTTACTAACTGTTGAGCTCCATTTACGATGAACGCACTAGGATTAAACTTATACAATACATGTTTACGCTTATGCATTCAATGACAATCGAGTGCATCTTTGCTCGACACAGAGCGTATAGAAATGTTTTGTTCACACACACGATGCTATGACAGTGATATCAAGAAGTTATTACATTTTAAGCGTGTGCTAGAAGTTAGATGTTACTAGTTTGAAACTCATATGATTCAGGTAAAAATTAGTTTTCGAAATGAAGCTCATTCTCACACATAGATATAAAATTTATGTTTCGTATCACAGTTTGTTTCTCATTCCCCAGAATAATATGAAGAACGATGACTACACAAGTGTACATCTTTGTTGTGATGCCCGGCATCAGAGATACGCAATACTACCAGAAATGATTCGCTACTTGCACTGGCATAACAGGTGCAAAGAAATGCAGTGGGGGTCACCAAAAAATACCAAGTGCTACAAAAGATATAAAGTGGTACAAAATAAATTAAGTGGCACAAAAGATATAAAGTGGCACAAAAGATATAAAGTGCTACAAAAGATCCCAAGTGCTACAAAAGATGTGAAGTGCTACAAAAGATACCAAGTGCTACAAAAGCCTAACTGTACTAGCCGCTGTCACTATTCCAGGAGCCTGCATAACACCATTTCCGAGGCCCTTGCGCCACACGAATAGTGAGAGTATGTGCATCACGCTCAGCAATCTTCTTGATTGATCCATTCGGCGTGATCTAATCTAGATCCTGCCGTCAATTGGCGAGCGAAAGCGGAAGGCGAGACAGAACTCTCGATTTGCACGTCTGATGGATGGAGACTGCGCATTTGCATCTGAAAGAAGAAACCTCCGCAGGACACGGGTCTTTGCCAGCCGTGTTGAGGTGCCTGTGTGTGTGTGTGTGTGTGTGTGTTTTGTGTGTGTGTGTGTTTTGTGTGTGTGTGTGTGTGTGTGTATGTGTGTAGCTGTGCTTGCTGAGCCTCATTTTAGATAGCCAGATATATGTGCGTACATGATGTGTGTCACTGTCATTTTAGATGGTGAATTATTTGTGTGTGTTTGATATGAGTCTCTATTATTTTAGATAGTTTTAAGAGATTGGGTGCATTTGATGCGTGTCACCATAGTTTTAAATAGTGAGGCGTTTTGGCGCATTTGGTGAGTCACTATAATTTCAAATGATTAAAGTGTTTGGGTGCATTTGATGTGAGTCACTATCATTTCAGTAGGAAGGTCGCTGGGCGCATTTGACGTGTCATCATCATTTTAGATAGTGACACATTTGAGACAGATCCAGGTTCACATTTTTTTCATAAATCGTAAGGGAATGCTGTAGCTTTTTAGTGAATAATGATCTACAATATCGAACTCAAATTGTCAAGTTTTAATTCATTTGGCATATTTTTGACAAACAGTTTCCGTACAAATACATCATCCATTTTACAAAACGCTAAGGACCGCGATAGACTTCTCCGAAGTTATATTAACTCTAATGTACAAGAACAGGGCATCTGAAATTCCTTTCTTGCCTTGGCAGTTTCCAAGTTTCTCTAACTTGATAAATCTTCCAAAACGATTAGTTTAAATTAGTCAAATGACAATAACTTCTCAGCGGAGAAACAAAGTTTGAAACTGAAGTTGAAGGACCTCTCACTATTAATTATTTAATTAACGCAAAAAAGTCTAGCGTCTCGATTATTTGAAACGGAAGTTCCTCAGAAATGAAAGACATCTTTCAATTAATTGCGACAGGTGGGCTTAAAAAAATAAAGCACATTCAAATATGTAGGAAAACATTCGTCTTTTCGACAATTTTATTACTCGAGGAGAAAGCCAGCATGAAAACGAATCAAAGTTGTTAGAACGACCCCACACTCTGATCACCAGCGTATTCTACTGGTGATGAATTACACAAGAGAGTACAATCACGTACCTCAGGGGATGAGAGTAAAGTATCTAGGTTAGCAGCAGCTTGTATCAAGCACGCGATCTGAACAGACCTGCAGGAATGAACAAAGGAACGCGATCCTTTGGTGCTTGATCGGAATCCCTCGGAGATTGCCGAGGATGGAATGGATGACAACGGATGAACGCCTCAAGTAGTTTGACAAGCAATTTTTCAGCGACGAGAGCGCTTTGTTGCTTTGGCCTCAATAAAAATGATTCACTGGTAGGAACTGGACGTTGGACCTGATATGGAGGACGAGGTCCTGCTCTGAACTTTGTAACCCAGTTGTGTCGCTCGCTCTAAAATTCAACCGAGAAAACCGATTCTCAGGATTTCATTGCTGTTGACTTGAGATTTTACTCGTACGCTCAGAGAAATTTGGACACGTTTGAGTGTGTCAAAAGGTTATACAGAGAAATTTGGACACGTTTGGATGTGTCAAAAGGTTATACAGGAAAATTTGAACACGTTTGGGTGTGTCAAAAGGTTATACAGAGAAATTTGGACACGTTTTGGTATGTCAAAAGGATTTACAGAAAAATTTGAACACGTTTGGGTGTGTCAAAACGTTTTACAGAGAAATTTTGACACGTTTGGGTGTGTCAAAAGGTTATACAAAGAAATTTGGACATATGTGGGTGTGTCAAAAAATTATACAGAGAAATCTTGGAACATCTGGGCGAATCACCTCTGACCACATGTTCACACGGTCGGGAAAGTTAAATCACGCGCACAAGTCACGTTCATGGGAAAAATTGTATCCTTCATAAAAATGCACTCTGAAACTTCTGAATTTAGGATAATTCTATTCATTAGACTGATATTTCGTATTTCTTCTTTCAAGTTTTTGAAAGTTATTTCAAATTATTTTTGAAGTTTCAAAATTTTTCTGATATTTCAAATTATTTTTGAAGATATTTCAAATTATTTTTGAAGATATTTCAAATTATTTTTGAAGATACTTCAAATTATTCATTCAATAGTTGTTTTCAAAGGGTAGTCTGAGAAAAAGAACATCTATGTGAAATAGAGCTGACTTACACTAAGTGCATCATGGCTGACACACTTATGCGTTTCAAATCAGCTCATGACGCACAAAAGTGTGTCACAAACCTTGATTGATGTTGTGTACTGATAAAATTTCGCGTCGATTTTGGGACGAGTTGACCGATAAAAATGCGTCAATTTTGTGACGAAATTTTTCCAAGTGTTATTTCACCTTGTATTATTGAACAGTAACTCTAATAACGTGACACTGTTCCGCCCCTTATTTCAATGAGTAATTTTGAGTCGCAACATGTGACAAGTGTGGTTAGTCGTCCTCGGTAATTTTCTCATTACTCATTAGTGTAATCAGGAGTTAAAAGTTAAGGATAATAGAGTTAAAAATTGAATCTAATTATAGGGATTCTAGGAAACGAGAAATGACGCAGTCCATGGCGTGTACATTGAAGTTGTGCCAGTAATGAGGCCTCAGCAGTAGTTGAGGAAAGTAGGAGCGCATGAAAACTCTAGCATATCGGATCCTTCGTATTCTAAGTCATGTTTTAGTCGAGCCGAACAAATTTTAGTGAGGGTAAAAATGAAAGAAATGCAAACCATTTGTTGTTCATTTGTTTTTCATCAATCGTCTCTTCGTATTTTAAAAACGCCATCAGTTGACCAGTGCTGCGAGAAAATCATCACTTGTATTTGTATGCCTCGACGACATCCATTTTCTATTAT
The DNA here is from genome assembly GCA_014220935.1 of Platorchestia sp. MABIK. Classification (NCBI taxonomy): domain Eukaryota; kingdom Metazoa; phylum Arthropoda; class Malacostraca; order Amphipoda; family Talitridae; genus Platorchestia; species Platorchestia sp. MABIK. The sequence goes on from JACJUY010001283.1 coordinate 34,141, forward strand.
TTCTGCTGCGGAAATTTCCTGCCCTATATTAGTTGATGAAACGCAAAACACGAAATTATGAGTTAAGTTGTCTCGCAAGACGTGCTTGGAACAATGCATATTTATTTCGTATCTTATACTTTATTTTTAATTCCAATAGTGTACTCGTGGAGTGGCAACGAAAAAGGGTTGAAATTAAATATCTCCTGCCAGCGAAATAGTAGGACTGTGTATTTGTTCTATAAACCTAATCCTATATTTTCTAAGTGCATGCATTTTAGTGAGGGAGATTGAAAAAACATGAAATCTAGTGTACGAGACCCATCAAACATATGGGCATTCGATGCCGTCTTGATCGAAAAAAATCGTAAAACATTTACCTACTTAATTTTCTAACATTTTTTGGGGAAAAGAAAGATTGAATTTCAATAAAAGTGAATTGCAGTTCAAGTGTAAAATATTGCAGTCATTATTTAGTAATTTGGTATCCACTCTACAGTCTGTGAAATCAGCGATACTGCCCTATAAACTCGTAGTGAGAGAGGAAATGGGTATTTATAAATGAAAATGTAACTAAATACATACTCACGACAATAATTCATCGTTTAGACTCCTAACGAATAAATAATAATTAGATTTTTTAAAACTGTTTGATCTTTCCTGTTTCCATTCCCTGGTTTGCTTGTGTCGAAAGTCATATCTTAGATTCTTGATTAAAGAATGATTTATTGTTGGTTTTTAGCAAATTACACGATTATTTCACAATAATGAATGTAGTATAGAAGAAAATTTATGGATATTATTATACAGAACACTGAAAAAATTGCGACAGCTTACTTGGTAAAGTATTAGCGGTACGTAAAAGAATTGTACTCGCCCACTGTGAATAACTGTGTAGGTAATAAAAATGAGTATGCACAGATTGCAGAATAAATTTTCTATGTACAAGAATAAAACACGCCGAAATGAAGAACAAAATTGGTATGTAGTACGTTGAACAATTCACATAAAATTTAGTTCTGAAAAACCTTCATCGAAAGTATTTTCACGGATATCTGTGAAAAGTTTTTATATTTTCCTTGAGATAAAAGCGCCTTGATTTCTTTGGTCTTCATGGACGAGTGTAATGTAGATTACATATTTGCTTTTTGATTAGATTATAACTTGTTAATTTGAGACATGAGCGAGATGGTTACGGGCATAGGTGAAGTTAACTGAAATTCTCCCCCAACTGGATTTTAAAATCTTCATAACCTTTAACACGGCTGGGAAATAAAATTACGAAAAATGATCATCACCATGAAGTAGGCTTGGACTTCCCGAGTATGGGCGATTTCCCTCATGCTTATAGATTCTTGTCATTTCCATCGGAATGTTTACGAAATTTTGAAAGGTTTGTTGAGTGACTAAATACTTTCTGGCCCGTAGAAAAGAATTAAATTTTGTGAAACGAGTGTGAACCTCGCAGGAGTATAAAGTTACCAATAAATCTAGAGCAAGAGTAATTTTTCAACATTAGTGAAGAAAACGCAATTAATTACACTAACCCAGCAGCAAAAATCAAATGAGATTCGTTAGCTAATTGTGTGTAAATGGCTGTTATGTTACAAAAAACGGTTTTGCAAATGCTTCTGGTAAACCCAAGTGTTGATAATCATCCCATAGTTATATACTTACATGCAAATTATTTCAAAAGAACTTCATGCTGACGTCAGCGTATAACAGCTGACCATAACATAGGAGTAACCAATTGTGCACAAATAGTAAGACCAATTTTCTTTTTTCGGGCGCAAGTGTAGACACTATTTCCTGTTATTATGGGCAAAATTGAAAATTCCTATTATAGTTAAAATTTTAAAATCCCGTTATTATGGGCAAAATTTCAAAATCCCGTAATTATGGGAGAAATTTCGAAATCCCGTCATTATGGGAGAAATTTGAAAATCCCGTCATTATGGGAGAAATTTCAAAATCCCGTCATTCAAGGAAAAACCTAAAAATACAGAAGTACACTTGACCTACCAGTTTGTTTAGAGCTCATACACGTTTTTACCGAAGCCCACTACTCAATCATTTTTCAAACTTCCCTTCACGATCAAATTGAGCTGCAGCATTAATTAAAATGTTTCCAATTCTGAATTTAATTGCTGCAAGAAATCAGAGATCGTCTTGATTTCTCAACTGGAGCTTTGATGTCGCTGTGCTTGTATTAATTATTGCATACTGAAGGTCGTTCTCCTCTCGGGGGTTTTTCTTTGAAAAATCCATTTGAGTGGAACGTAAACACTCCCATGCCTCAGCCAATAAAGTATTGAAGCAAATAAAGTAAAAAGCAAATGAAGTATTCAAGCAAATGAATCCTAAAAATATGTTTATGAAATCGTATAAGCTCTCATGCAAACATTTCAAAGCCAATTTTCCAGCAAGCAAAGAAAGTCTACAAACAATTATTCTCTTACATCGCGGTAGGTGACTTCTACCTCTATGTAATGGCATCACTGCGACTACAATAATTGATGCCTCCAGCGTATGCTCACATTGTGTGTTTTGAAAAATGTTTTACTGTGCAGCTGCTTCCACTTAATTTTTACATATCCCCTCATGGTAGCACATACAACCTTTCTTCCTGGTGTTCACAAACGTAATCATCTTCCTGAAATCTTTGCTCATTATATGAAGAACTGAGATTTCTCATAAATAACTGCTAGTCATCGTCGGAGGAAATGACATATCAAAGCTATAGGCTGTAGTAGCGTGTGAGTAACACGAGTTATATTATGAGCATGGAAATACGTGTACAGCAGCGGTAATGCGAATGAGAGTTATTTTAGAACAAAATTACCAGAAAAATTTCCATTGTACAGGTACTATGAAGGAGTACCATGAACTTCAGCAACGGAAGCACTGAGGTACTTCTTCATGCACGCATATGTATATATACTACCATGTAATCATAGATACATGTATGAATATGTGCGTTTATGTGCACAATTACATATATATAAGCGTTTATTCTGTACACACGTATACTCATATATATATATATTTACACATACACACACCTATACATATCCATATTTGCACACACATACATACTTGCATACGAGAAACCAGCAACGAAATCCAACGCAGATGATAAATGGAGACAGAATTCGACCATGCCTCAGATGCTAAGCAGTCTGATGGTTATAATAAGAGACAATTGCAGAAATACCACAGAAATAGAGCAATAAGATCATTTTTCTTAAGTCTTGCGTCAAATAGAAAAGAAATCAGTTTAACATTTTTTGTTCTATAACTATTCAAGTTAATTGAGGACTTGAAAATAACTTGCCATCTAATTCAGGCTGCCTCATAATGCTGCAATACAAAAGCCCTCAAGTGTTGATTTACAACAATGGTAAGAATAAAATACTAAAGTTAAGCCAGGAATGGTATCACTACCTCATGTTTCCAGAATATAGTACTTTGAAAGTTGATTGTTTCAGTTTTTCCAGTCATTGAAAAAACATCATTATATATAACTTCGAGCAAAACAAATCACAGATTTAGATTGAAATTTACAATTTTTCGGGCCATTGTTCCTAAACTCATCCGAGAGAAATAAGCACTGCAAGCTGCACCGTTCACTGCTTTCTAATTCGATCAATAAACTAATAAACGGACCATAAATACCATTCTTACATATTTAATATTGCTTTTTTTCATTAAGGGTCTGACAGTTTTTCCCTTAATTTTAAGAACTCAATTACAAGTAATCCAAGAGCTACTTTTAAAGTACAATTTTAGTTCTAAATGAACGGTAGAGGTACTAACGAAATTCGCTTTTTGCTTAAGAAATTCGAGAAAACTATCAGGTCGGTCCAAAAAGCCACTGTTTCACGCAGCTTTTCACCAAGACTTTCTGCAGAGCACCGAGTTAATTGCCTACTAGACCAACTTTGGTTACTTCGGCGGTACTAGGTGTATAAACGAAGTGCTTCAAGAAGCAACTTCGTGTGGTTAAAAAAAATAAAATCAGCGCAATATGACCGTTTATACAATTAGCAATTAAAAAACCTGTAAATAGGAAATCAAATAAAAATATTGTGTCAATAATCATTGATGGTATTTCAAGTTTGAGGTGATGGTTAATTTCTTTTGTGCAGAATTCGTTTGGTCACAAACGTAAATAAAAAATCCTGGTAAAACACTATTCTTTGGAGACGTTGTTTAGGTTTGAAAATCTTTTAACTGAAAGTAATTTTCGAGAAAAGCCACTCAAAAAGTTGGAGTTCTAAAATTCTTAGAGCTAACCAGAGTTTCGCCGCATTGAATGGCCTCAGAACACTTCAACAAATTTCCTTTTCTGTCCTCGCAACCTTGAATTTTTCCTACTTCTTCTTACCCAGCCAGTATCTATGAGATCTTTTCCTGCTATTTGGGCCCTGAACCTCTTGCCTTGACAACTGACTCTCCTCGTGAACGAGATCTGCAACATCGAGCTTGGGGAAGTCGAGTTCCAGTTTATTTCTTCTAATTTACCAGTTCTGAAGCTTGGGCCTCGTCATCAATGGCTATTCTAAACTGTACATGATCATGGAAGGAAGGCCAGCGAATATTTTTCTTGACGATAATTGAGGAAAAAATAAACAAGTCCAAAGTTTTAAATCCAGCGATGGGTATCAGGATCTTCAACAATGATGAATAATTTTTATGCAGATTGATTCACGATGCACCCACAGTATATAGTTTGACTCGATTGAACAGAGTTAATAATGCTATCCCGCAGTGCAAGGTTCATTGGAGTCATAGATCTTGGCATATGGAATTATAAAAATCCCTAAACCTAACAAAAATGATAATAAGGTTCATGTAGAATGAAATACAAAATCTTCCCATTCTAATGAAAAGTTCCATCAATTTCAAATTATAGACTGTTATGTCTTTGACTACTTCCATTAATTAACTGGAAATGTTCCACACTGACGACGAACAAGAGAGTTATAACCACAGAGAGTTTTACCCACCGCCATTACACTCGGCTTACCTCTGCAATATTTCCGTCACAAAAACGAGCTCTGCGCATTCCTCGGCTTCCGAAAAGCTCGCATGGCAAGTATTTCTATGGAACTGAGTAAGAGAGCATCGCTTCCATAAGTAATCTTTTGCAGCAGTTTTGGTTTCTGACCTGATTCAGGACAACGAAAATGAATAGAGTAGAATAAAAAAAATTCGCTCAGAGGTGACAACAATCTTTACACCTTTGATTTTTAGATAATAAATCTCAAATTAAATCGATAATATCAGATCCGCCTTATACATGCAAAAAAAATTAGTATTCTCTTTCCTACAATAATATTGAAGGCACCTCTTGCAATCAAGTTACCCGAGTGTTAATTTGACTGCTTGAAAAGGTTGACTACGTTTTTGCAGTTGCTACGGTTGGTTAGGTTAGATTATAAGTAGCAGAATTGAAAAACTTACTTTACTTTTCGAACACACTTCTATTTTTTCTAAAAAGTGTGAAAAATATGAGTGTACGACAATATTTTGCATTGTAATCTGTATTCTATTTTTGAAAAAGGCAGCAATATAGTTGAAATGCTACATATTTATGCGGGTACGAGAATGAGCTGTTTCCCAGCAGTACACATATGTGCCATTACGTAGTCAAAGCCTATGCTTCAATGTCTAATCATTTCATTTTTTACAGGAATTATTTTTCTTTATGATTTCGATACGAAGAGGTTCTCGGCGGTACATGGTACTCGAATTTAAAAATTTTTCTCGAGCTGAATTTAGATGGTTTTCATTTCGATATTTTTACCCAGAGCAGGATACTTTCAAGGCTGATGGCTGTTATGATGCCATGTGGTCATATTGGTTTTAATTCTATCAGTTTTAATTTTAATATCACACATGCGCAAACAAAAGTCTGCTCAAGATGACTGCCTTATTGTTGGTACGGTGCGGGTAGAAGCACGTTGACTGCTTTTGTTGCTTGTAAAATTCTATGCAAGTCACTTGCAGGAATGCATCCACAAGTGTCACAAATATTGTTTGCTGTAGCAGAGTTGCAGCGGCGCTGGTATAGTATGTATGGTATCTACCGTCGGTTTTAATATCTACAAACCTCTTCATCCTATGTTTTTATTGTACTGAATTTCTGTTTCAATAATAATTGTAAAGTATCTACGATACGATGTTGTATATAGTGCATAAGATTGAAATTATATTTCTAAAAAAATATGTAAAACATGCAATAATCGACATACTAAAAAGAAAAGAGGAGTACCTCATGAGCACTTCCAATCTCATTGAGACCATTACTGTTGGAAACTTATGAGAAAACACGGGGATTAACTTTCTGCTTTCTTAAACGATGTAAGATTTGCTTAGAAATAATAACAGAATAATCTTTTGTAACAAATGTCTTGTAATAAATGTTTTATTCATCCTTAACCAAACAATCTTCATCTCTAATAATTGATTTAAATTTACGGGAGATTTCATACTACACCAGAAAACCAACGGTAGATATCATACTATACTGGCACCGTTATAGCATAGGTATTTTATTGTTTTAAAAGTTTAAGAATCTCTATGCCTACCAGCAGATAAGCTATAAGGCATCCAAATTGAGAAAAAATGTAAAATCGAGCACGGAGAATTAACATACCGGACATTTATCTGAGCTCTGGCCGCTCACTGAAGCTAATGTGTAGTACAACAGCGAAGCGAACTGAGTGCAGCAGTGCACTAGTACCCACTTCTTACTCCAATTTTCCAATTGAGGAAGGACAGTGAACTAATTGCGTAAAACCGCGTTTACACATTTTTAATACTGAAAAAATCATAATAGATGAAATGATCACACAGATTTTACTGAGGCCAATGTACAATAGCATTCTTCGATGGTCAGGTAAAGATTTCGATAAAAGATTCCCTCTACACTTCAACTAAGTTTCAGTCGATTAGCATCATGAAGTAAGCATTTCAATACCTTCCGCTAATCAATCATTCCTGAGAAACCAGGCAGTCTAATTAGAATGTGAATAAAAGAACAAAATCACATTGTGAATGAATGAAATTGAAAGCACATAATTTTATCATTTGTTGCTTGTTCCTTTATTGCGTTGATTATGATGTTTTTCCAGCGTTCATATGCTCAATAAAATTTCGAAATGGTATTAATAGGTAAAATGGTATAAACAGGCAAAATAATATTAACTTGCAAAATGGCATCAACTGGTAAAATGGTACCAATGCTCAATAGTATTAACTGGCAATGGTATTAACAGGTAAAATGGTATCAACCGGCAATGGTATTAACAGGTAAAATGGTATCAACCGGCAATGGCATTAACAGGTAAAATGGTATTAACCGGCAATGGCATTAACAGGTGAAATGGCATTAACCGGCAGTGGCATTAACAGGTAAAATGGTATTAACCGGCAGTGGCGTTAACAGGTAAAATGGTACTAACCGGCAGTGGCATTAACTGGTAAAATGGTATTAACCGGCAATAGCATTAACTGGTAAAATGGTATTAACCGGCAATGACATTAACAGGCGATGATATTACCAGGCAAAACAGGTTACCTCAAAATGGTATTAGCAGCAGAGGGCACTAATTATCTACAAAGCTGTTTTTATGAAATGACTTAATTGAAGAATCATTCTCACCTTTGAAATTGTTGCAACGAGCTCGAGGTAACGATGTTGCGTGTTTCAGAAGGCGTGAATCCACTGGCAGAAAGGGTCATCGCCATCGTGATGAAGTTCTTGGTCAGTTAAAAGTATTCGGTCAATATTGAATTGAAGCCTTTCACGGAAATTAAAAATTCCGTTCCCAAGAATCACTAAAGGAACACATTTAAAAACGTTATACACGTATGACATTCTGCTCGCTGATGCATTTTTTTCGAGATATAGTAATAACAACTTTCAGATAGAAATAACATTACATGGTCGGTTGCTTAGTCGCCGCAGTGTTGGGTCACGCCCACTTTTCTGGCGGGACACGCCCACTTCTTGGCGCGAAAATCACAGCCTCGGTTTGGGTAAGTTATGGTAAGCTATTTTAGGTTGATTTATGTTATTTTAGGTTAGTTTATTTAACTAACCTACCATAACCTACCCTAACCTCACCCATCGTTACGTCAATACCGTATTACAGCATATTTATGTGCCCGTTCCTTCACTTTTATCTGCGACGTTCCTACAACTTCAAAGTTAAATAATTCGAAAATTACGCATCGGCGAGCAGAATGTCATTCATGTAAAACATTCTTAAATGTGTTTCATTAGTGATTCTTGGGAACGGAATTCGTAATTTCCGTGAGCGCATTAAACCCGATATTGACCTAATATAGTTGTCACGCTCTTGTCGTCACCATCATCACATGCCACAATGCTGCCATTACCTATTAATATGAGAATAATTTTCTCACAAGAAATGAAAGATCAATGAATGGTAACAAGCAACCACCACATGCCACCACTAACAAGCGTGTGTGTAAACTACCAGGATTCGGCGGAAAACACTGCACTCTGAGGCAAAAGGCTAATCCTGTTTCAGGATACTAGATCTTCATCGTGGCTATTGGATTAACAGTGATGTGGAGATGATGCTCAGTTACGTCTCATTTTATTCTCATCCACGAAATCGTACTAAATTATTTACTGGCTCAGTTTTATTTTAAATACTAGCTGGCCTAGTTGCAGTTGCTTCGACCACAGAAAATTTTAGTTATTTACATTGATAAATGATGCCTATTCTGTGAGAAGCTTGGTGAGTCTCTCCAGGCATTCAGCCAGTCCCAGTTACTAAATATTAGTGTCAAATTATTTCAAATTCATCCTTGTTTTATAAAAAATTAGGAAATGTAGAAGTTTACGCTTAAATGTCAAAATTACGATGAAAAATATCCACTCTTGCGCAGCTGAGGCAAGCCAATAACTTCCTGAAGCTCGAGGCTCATATTAATCATATGCTATGTCAATTTTTGCTCATAATGCTGTTCACATTACTGATATCATAACTGACACAGGCATCACGTTGTGACTGATATCAGAATGACGAAAGAATGACTACTCGGTGGAAATTTCTATGAATAAAAAAATGCGAATATTCCTAGAAGAAAAGACATGACAGCTGTTTATAGAAGTGACTTTGAAATTTACGTGTACAGCAAAGGATTAAACGCTACTTCAAGACCTCATTTAGCTCCACAGGGATATAAGAAAGTAATAAAATCTTCGAACCGTGAAGAGAAGCCATAACAATTATCGCCACAACACAGATTCAAGACCACGGTCACCAGTATATCTTAAATTAAAGTCCAGTTTTAATAGATTATTCTCCTAGTGAATTTTTAAATCTACCACCGTGAGCATCATTAATGGGTTTTATTCATTTTTAAATTTGTCCGCTTATGCGTTTCTTGAAAATCACTGCCCATTCCTTATGCAGATACTAGTGACAATCTGGTGTCAGCTTAATGATGGTGGTTGTAATGATGGTAGTTGTCTTGACGGTAGTTGTAATGATGGTGGTTGCAGTGATGGTGGTTGTAACGATGGCGGTTGTCATGGCGTCCGTTGTAATACCGGTGGCTGTAACGACAGCGGTGATAATAACGGTAGAATCGAAAATAAAATCCAGAAGAAAAAGGGTAATCACTTCATTCACTGCATGCAGGGGACTTTAAAACAATAGATTTTGATGCTTCCAACACAATGAAGAAGTAGCACGACTACTGACGCCGGCAGTTCCGCTAGTAAATTTTTAATGTTCGTAGGAGACAGCGAAGATCACTCGCAAGACTACAATTACTGGAATAGAAGCGTGCGAACGAGCTTCAGACAGCGTGGTCTGACGCGTAATGCCCTTTATGTGCTTTCCAAGTGCGTCATAATCCATGGCAGACACTTGAAATCGTAAGTGAACTACAGTACCTCGAAAATTGACTTCCGCACGTCTGTAACACCGTTTCTATAACAGTGTTGGGCGGAATGAGAAGTGTGCGTTTGACTTTCGAATGAATGTATCCATACGCGATCTGAATACAAGTGTTCATTGATCTCTATCGAAATATTTTTGAGAAACGGGAGAACTTTTGTTAAATTTAGTGTATGAACTACACAAGAAGATGACTTTCGACACTCCAAGTCCCGTGAAGCAAAGGGAACCGTTGAGCATTCAGCTTACCATGTATGTGCATCCAAATTTGTTTGCAATAATTTCAAAATGAATCCGACCACTGGGTTAGTACGTAAGATACAGCAGCTAATATTGCTCTCTGACTATGTTGCTAACTGTCACAAGTTTGGGTCAGTATTTTGTGACATGTGAGTTGTCCATGACCATGACCTCGTCATAGCCGTGTGTGTAGCGGACCTGACTCCGTGCGGGGAGACCCGGGTTCGAGTCTCGGCGCTGTTGGCGATTTTCTCTGTTGGGTATAGGAGAAAAATTCTAAGCACAATACCCCACTCTACCCAGGTGTCTGAAATGGGTACCGGTCTTCGACCGGGGGAAAGCGTCATGGCGTCCTGGTGTTAGTTATAAGGCATTTGAAAAACCAATGTAAAAGGTGATATGTATCATGCTTCAATTGGAAATAAAGCATCTGTAGATGCCGATGTTTGTTTGTTTGTTTGTAAGGCAACAAGCTAATATCAAGGGCCGGTATTGAACTTCGAGAACATGATCTATTTTGACAAATATTTTGGGGTCTGGCGCTGTTATGGAACTTATAAAGCATCCTTTATATAAAAAAAGATGTTTTGGTCTAGTACTGTTATGAAACTTATAAAAAATCTTTTAAATACAAGAACTTAGGGGCTTAATGCAGTTATTGGACTTGAAAATATCCTGTACTTTAACAGAAATATTGCGGTCAAGAGTTGTGTTATATAAAATAAATTGAGTTGTGTTATATCCTTAATCTTTAACAGAGATTTTAGAGTTGAGTACTCTTATTGAAATTAGATAATATCCTTCACCTAAGCAGAGATTTTGGGGCTTAGTAAAATTTAGGGTGAATTTACACTTTAGAAGTTTAGGGAATTCAAAAAAACTTTTTAACTTAACCACAGAATTTGTGTCACAGCCTCAAAATTTTCAGAACCCGAATTTCTCGTGAAAAGTTTGAGCGAAGCGAACTTTCCTCACGAAAACAAAGCTCCACTATGTATGCGATGCCGCTGAGTAATCAAATAAGATTAATTTTAATACTGATTTGTGGAAGGCAGAACATTGGGTGCGCCACAATTGTGCAGTAATAGAGTTTGGCTTCAATCAAAGCACATTGCTGTGCTTTGCTTCTCCATGCCTCCTCGCTCTGCGTGGCAGCACACGACTGGCTTATAATTTGGAATCCAATGCTAAAGTTATGTCAGTCAAAACGCTGGATGAACTCAATGAAATTCCCTTGAGATTGATTTGCAGTTTTTAGCGGGTTATTCTGAGAAATTTATGAATAAACACCTATTACTGAATTACCTTACTACGGTTACCGGGTACTGAATTTTTAAAATTACTGAGAAATTTCTGAATAATTCCCTCTTGCTGAATAATCCCAGTGTCATTAATGGAGACTGAATTGTTGAAATTATTGAAATCACTCGAAAATTGTTTGAAATTACTAGATAATTGTTTAACAAAGTAATAACTGTACTCCAAAATGTGCGTGAACGCGAATGTACTGATGCCTAGGAATTTGTTTAACCCATTAATGGCGAGATTAACTTAATTGAACAGATTTTGATTAAACTTTACGAATGGCATCAAATAGATGCAAATAATACAGAAAACGTATCTTCAACTAAATAGAAAGCATGGCGATTACAATATTAGCCGTGTGCATATGATCAAGACAGGCATATTCAGTTATAAAATAGAAGTATTCAATTTCCTGTCTTAATAGAGTACAGTTAGTTTAATAAACTGTATTATGTGTCTGAATAAACTGTACATTTATCTGAATAAACTGTACATATATCTAAATAAACTGTACATATATCTGAATAAACTGTACATATATCTGAATAAACTGTACATATATCTGAATAAACTGTACATATATCTGAATAAACTGTACATATATCTGAATAAATTGTACATATATCTGAATAAACTGTACATAAATCTGAATAAACTGTACATATATCTGAATAAACTGTATATATATCTGAATAAACTGTATATATATCTGAATAAACTGTACATATATCTGAATAAACTGTACATATATCTGAATAAACTGTACATATATCTAAATAAACTGTACATATATCTGAATAAACTGTACATATATCTGAATAAACTGTTCATATATCTGAATAAACTTTACATATATCTGAATAAACAGTGCCCTAAAATATTGAGTTAACATGAGTGTACCGATTGATGCTTGTGCACAACAATTGGTGAATGTAAGCGTATTTCGCTGGGTGCCTGTGCGTGACTGTTGTCTGTCGACACGGGACGAGGGCCCTCGTTTCTGCTGCCATTTTCTGTTCTATTCTAAATTTCGGCACGATACGATCATACTTCAAATGTACTGTATTGATGAAAGTAGCAAATATTATGATTTATTCATGAGTTGTGTTGCTTTGGAGGATAGGATGTTCTGACGTATAAAGACTGAAATAAGATACCTTTTTTTCTTAATGATAGTTATTCCTATGTTTACGATTGTGTGTTATCTATCATCAAAATTTTAACATGATACACTGATATGAAGATTTTTAATTCCACCTTTGGTGCAATCTTAGGAATACACAATTTCATAATTCTGTTGTTTATTTCATAGATTTCTAGGCTAGTGAGAGATGGAGAAGCTTGTCATTTGATGACACCTCTAGGTTTGTGTTAAAAATGAGTGGAATTACCTTAAAAGTATACTAACACTAAATATCTGGCTGACCAAAAACATTTTAGATTAATGTGAGTACATTAAACATTACCAGAAATACATTTGAAGGTAAACTAAACAATAGATAATCTTTGTGTAAATCTGAGGTAACTCCTACGGTGTAAAAAAGAATAAATTATCAATCAATTTACAATGATTTAAGTTGTTACTGCTTTTTGTATCTACAAAAAAACTGATACATCTTCACTTAAAATGGGAAAATAAAAGTCTGCACAATTGAGGCGAACTGGGAATAATATTAAATAAAATACATTCACGTCAAAATCAGGCTGTTTTGCAAGAGACTTGTCCATTTTTCGTTCTACGATATTTTTCTCTAAAAAGTGAATTTCTAGTAAAACTGAAGAGAATTAGAAGCTTTTCAACAAATGAAAAATTTGTGATAGTTGTTGAAAATTGAATGCGGATGTGCTCATTTACAATCGTGGAGAGTCAGGGAAAAATGTTAGGGATTTGAGGAAAAGATTATATATATTTGTATGAACAACTATTCAACTCAGGTCATAGATGCTATTATGTAAGCGAAATACTCATCCACTTGAGATATTATAGAAATACTTCTTCTTGGTCATGAACGTGAGTCTTTAAATTTTATCAATATTCTGAGCTATTCATACCTACTTGAAATTAGGATCAATATTGATAAAGAAGCGGTGACATTGCTCATGAAACGAGTTAGCAAATTGATTTCATTCTCCTTCTCTGCTACCGAAAATCTTGACTCAAAAATAATGGAAGTTGTTGACTTTTGAGGTACAGTAACTCATCAATACTAGTACAACAAACATGTGATGGGTAATACATCATTGCGCTTCTCTATTGAAGTGGGAAAAATTGAATGAATGAACGGGTGAAACTCTTTCACTAAGTTTTTTAGGCAGAATAAAAAATTAATTAAACCTTGCCAATTTTTGAACGCATTTTTAGAGAGTTTAAAGTTTGACTGCAGAATTTTATATACTTCTGGGCAAGACTCCAATATCCCGACGGAGGCACTCAATCAAGGACTGGAAGACCATGTTGTGGAGATGGAACTCTCTTTTCATTCGATTTTTATTCGAGCGTACACGCTTGAAGGGAAGCCACAGTTATTTTTCTTCCAGGTTGTGGGGTTTTGGAAAAAGATGCAAGTTATTTTATCAAACAGAAATTCATGAAACCAAAAGGCTCTTACGATCCCTTTCACATGAAGATATCTATTTAGTCTCATGAAAACAAACAATTGTTATCTTACTTCCAATACATTTTGAGGGAACTAACGAGCTCTGAATATATCATCAATGGGCTATTATTCTTCTTGCCGGCAAGCGCCGAGAACGCCAAAGCAATCTGAAGTTTGACCATCTGTACCAAAGCCGAGCGTCTTGCATAATATCCGCCTCTCCGGCGTGTCCCAAAATGGGTCAAGTTTCGACGCATACAAAGCCAAAGGTGTGTGTTATTATGGCCGTTGTATTAACGCGCCAAGGATCCAGAGAACTGGATTATGTCAGTCAAATGCAGGATGTGATCTCAGCTGGTACATACAGTGTTGGATATAGAGCGAACACACACGGGGTGTTTCCTTGCGGCAAGATTTCACATCAGAGATTGGAGCATTTTTTTTGAAGCAATTGGCAGTGCGTGGTAAAGTCTGCAGAATATGAAAACTCCGTAAAAAGATGTTTTTTGGGGAAAAATGAATGTTTACATTCGGGAAGGTTTTCAGAAACGTGCGTATGATGTTTTTCTTTGCGAAGAAAAGAAGGAGAATGTTGGTGGGCAGTTGCCAAGTTCAATCAATGTTTGCAACATACGTGTCTTCTTCTGACAGGTTGGATTAGTTTAGAAAATTTTTGATGGTGTTGCTAAGGATGAATTGTTCAAAACGTGCCATTTTAACAGACTAATCCCCATAAGATTTTTAAATCCCATAAATCAGGAGTACATAATGCCAGCACAATTATTTTCAATTGCAAAATTGTTTTTTTATCATTTCTATCATTATTTCGCAACAACGAAGTCCCTCAAAGTGAGGTTCATGGCTTTCATGTAAAAAATTTTTATCGCATCGTAGATAAGCAAATCTTGAAGTTTTCCAGCGTCATTTTGTTGACATTTTTTTATGAATGTATATTCCAGAAGTATATTCACATGTGTATGTGAGCACAATGAGGCAACTCAAACTTAAATCTTCCGCCCCTCGTACAAATTTAGCCTGAGTCTGTGTATCAACACGCATAGACTATGATCGAGCTGTTACTACGGTTGGTTGAGTCAGGTAAAGGAGTTCGAAACAAATTTGAAAAACCGACTGCTCGAATATATTTCTATTCTTCCCAATATAAGAAAAATTTTAAATGAACAATTTTTTACCTTATACCTTAAATCTTATTTAAGAAATGTTTTGAAATAATTGAAAAACGACTCATTTATACCGGTGTGTGAGCGAGCAACGTTGTCAACGACAACGTCTTTGTACGACAACCCTACATTTGTGAGGGAATCCTTATTCTCTCCTGATGAAAAGCTGGCGTCTTGAAAATTTACAATCACGTTCATTTTTTGAAAAGGTTTTGCCAATGGAGACTATAATCTTGTAGTAACCATCAAAAGTTATTTTGAAACTTTGTTTCTGACTTTACTAAATTTCACTTCTACAAAATTTGTGTTGTAAGCTAACTCTGAAATAATTATTTCTAGATTGACAAATTTGTGGATAATGAGATTGACAGCTTCCAACTCATTAATTATTCTGAATAAACTCATATAGAATGAATACTAAGCTCATTAACCATTTTCAATTCATTTAATGTACTTCAGTGGAGTACATGGCTAGCAGAACGGCTCTTCTCATAATTTAGGCCTTTAAAATTTAAACATAATTTAGGTCTATGGAATTTCAACATGATTTAGGCCTCTAGAATTTAAACTTAATTTAGGCCTCTAGAATTTAAACATAATTTAGGCCTCTAGAATTTAAGTATAATTTAAGCCTCTAAAATTTCCAACTCGATTTAGGCCTCTAAAATCTTCAACATAATTTTAACCTCTAAAATTTCAAACAGGATTTAAGCCTCTAAGTTTTCAAACATAGTTCATGCGTGTCAAAATTTCAAACAAACTTCAAGCCAGTAAAATTTTCAAACATGATATACCAAATTTTCAAACATAATCCAGGCCTCTAAAATTTCAAAGCAGTTTGCCCCGGTGCCTCCAGCATTGATTCCCCACAAACCGAGATCTGCTGGAAGCGTCGCCGCGCCGGAAAAAAAATTAATTTAATGCCAAAAACCGCGCAGAAACTTTGTTGGAAGTTATCGATGTTAGTCCTAAATTACGAGCAGATCAAACTTTTCCGAAGATTGATGTTTCCCAACATTTATTTCTCGAATTTAAAGGAAGACCTCGAAAGTTTTTCTCAAGAACTTAACTCAGTAACTCCCATAAAATTTCTTTGCCTTCCCTGCAAAGCACGAAGAGAACTTCAAAATGCTTCAATAAAAGTGTTCGAGAAGGAAAATAAGTGAAGGAAATGCGGCTATTATCTGCCTAATTATTCGCCTCTCGAATACAAAAAATTAATACCCGATTTCAAGCAGGAAATTCTGTTAAAAATTTTTGAAAAAGTCAGGGAGGATGCGTGAATAACAAATGCATTCCGGGATCTGATTTTTATAGGAAACATCTTTTAATATCGCACAGAAATTTTCTGCTGAAGTAATTTAGTTTCGCAACACGTAAAGCTCAGAGGGCATTTACCAAAATTGATCTTTTGCACACCGTTTAGTTTTTTTACCTTGATTATGGCAAGAAAAAAAACTGACCTCACACCGAGCTCTTCATATTTTTATTGCTCCATTACTTTGAACGCAGCATTTACGGTTTTACGTGTGCAGTTGTTTAAATCATCATAACTATTGTGTTATCGATTGGTATCGTTTAATTTGAGGTTAAATATGTATGCTCCTAATACATTCGTAATAAAATTTTTAGAGCTTAAATGAAAATTCTTGCGTTTACTTGGCCAATAGTTTCATTTAAGTTTGCGTATAAAATTCTTTTCCACTGCGCATACCTGCCCCGTTGATTTTCTAGAGAGTGAATAATTTGTGAGGTGCATCGGAATATTTTCCACAGCGGAATTTCTTTCTGACATCTTATGCATACTAGCTTATTTACTTCACATTAGAGCTACATGTGTTTAATCATTTTCCCAGACAAATAAGTTACTGTGGTGATAAACCATGAAGTTGAGTTTCATTTTAGCGTCACCTACCCTCGATTTCATTGAAGGTGACTGTAATTGCTTTCCAAATTCGGAAGAAGTCTTTATTGCGGCCCGGTGACCCTCAAGTAAGTTCTTTATTTTGCGGAGTCTAGAATGTTATAGATGTGTTCGCAGCTTCCAAGTAAACAATACGCAGCTTTTTTCCAGTCCATTTCCAGCGTCAGTTTGTCTGAATATGATAGATTTACCTGGTTTATACGTTTCACTCTAACCTCATATCAGTAAAACACAAAGTTATAGATTAGTAGATAGTAAAAGAATTGGAATTTCGCGGCGTAACGAATTTAAATTATCCTTCGTTTGCTTGGAAAAATACATAGCAAAATGCTTTCTGTCACTTGTCTTAAATTCTCAATACAGCCTAACAATTTTCTAAGGTTACACCATGAGAATGATAAAAGCTTAGCAGTATATTTCATCTCGAATTATTTTATACCTCGTGAAAAGAAAACTTTAAAAACTTGAACTCATTCTAGCGAATTTTTGGAATAAGCTCTCCAAGTTCTGGAGTGAATTTGCAGGTTTTCGTGCATCCTGGGACGTCAATTCAAAGCAATCACTACTGTACACATTGTATAACGCACGACGCAACATGTTCACACAACACTCTAAATTCTACGAAAACAATCCAGTTTATCGCAACAGCAGAGCGGTACGTCACACTCTGACCTCTACGTCAGACCTCTGGCCCCAACGTCAGACGTTTGACCTCTACGTCAGACCTCTGGCCCCAACGTCAGGCCTCTTACCTCTACGTCAGACCTCTGGCCCCAACGTCAGACCTCTAACCTCTACGTCAGACCTCTGGCCCCAACGCCAGACGTTTGATCTCTACGTCAGACCTCTGACCCCAACGTCAGACGTCACTTTGCTGCTCCGAAACGGACATATAAAGCAAAAAGAATCCGGCGAATTTTGTGAGCAAAACAGGGGCTTGAGAGCACCATTGGGTTGACAATGCTGCTAAAGTGGACCACTGAGCAATGAGGGCCTCAAATAGAGGCTCATCATTACCTGCAGGGACAGAGGCAAGCACGGGAATGAAATTTTTGGGGGGCATTGTTGTCCCCTCCCGCGCTTCCATTA
>JACJUY010001283.1:52947-76554 GCA_014220935.1 Platorchestia sp. MABIK
GATTAGCACACACGAGTATGTGATAGGCACTCATGAGTGCGTGATTAGCGCGCACAAGTAAATGCTTGGGTCGCACGATTATGCGATTAGCATGAATGCATACCTACATACACAGTATGCTCGTATGAATGACGGTTGCGTCATTATGCTCAGTTGACAATAAAGAAATTAAATTTGTAATTGATCCCAATAGTGGAAAATAAGTGAAGAATTCCAAATTACTAATAATTGTTAACGAACAATTTGTGCAAAAATGTCTTCCGAGTGTTGAACATTTTTGTATAATTTTAAGGCTTTATGTAATGAAATATCTTCTGAATCACACGGGAATAGATAGATTAATTACAAGTTCGTTTGAGACTCCCTTGTCTCTACAAATTTGTAAGCCGTATGGACGAGACGAAGGTACCATGTATATATAAGGCACCATGCTGGAACGGGGAATCTATGCACAAGATGTTTCCTCACATCCTCAGCATAGAAATGACAAGACTGAAAAAAGAACATGAAATGAGATTAAAGTCGAAAAAAAAGGGTTGAAGAAAGACAACAGTGAATAGAGAAAGATGGTCCGTAACGAAAAAGTAAAGCGATTCCATTTCGATAAATATACGGCTTACATAACTCTCAGCTCGAAACCTCACCTCTTCCCCCGGGAGTGCTAATTCCTATTGATGCAATAGTTGCATCCCTTGAATAGTCTCACGTGAATTAATTATCCTCTCGTTAATTTTGTTCCCGTTACCATTTTCTACTTTATTCTAAATTTTGTTGTGAAACGATAATGCTACAAATGTTATAATGAAAACAGTAAATATTGTGATTTATTTACTTGCATCGAAATAATCGAAAATAGACCTATTGCATACATCACTATGCTATCATACTCGAGGTAACTCAGATTAGGTACGTTTTAAATTCAAAGGAAACGTAAGGTTAAGTTAAACTTTTAAAGTAGCTACGATCAGTTTTGTAAGCAAAGCTGACCGGACTTTTACACGAACTCATGCACGAACATAAGTTGTGAGGGCGTCAGCATTTTCTGCCTGCTGTGTGATGGATTTGAACTATTGCTTTACTAAGCCAACATTCATGCCTCAAGTGTCATATGGTCTGTAGGTGTAGGATGATAATGTTAATAATGATATAGGTTAACCAATATTAATTATGCATCCGATAATATTAATTGTGTATCCGGTAATTTTGATTATGCATCCGATAAAATTAATTGTATATCCGATAATATTGATTATGTCTCCTGTAATATGATTATGTATCCGATAATATTAATTGTGTATCTGGTAATACTGATTGTGTCTTCGATGATATTAATTATGTATCTGATAACATTGACCATGTATCCGATAATATTGATTATGTCTCCGATCATATTAATTATGTATTCGATTATATTGATTATGTCTCCGATAATATAGATTGTGTATCCGGGAATATGGATTATGTATCCGATAATATTGATTATGTATTCGATAATTTTGATTATGCATCCGATAATATTAAGTGTCATTATCAGCAAATTTTTTATCAGCAAATAGAAGGATTAGGAATGGGTCTTCCATTGGGACCTACCTATGCAGATATTTTTTTGTGTTATCATGAAGGGCGCTGGTTAGATTCTTGTCCCGTAGATTTTGAGCCTGCGTTTTATAAACGTTTTCTTGATGATACTTTTTTGTTGTTTAGGAATAGTTCTCATTGCAATTTGTTTTTAGAATTTTTGAACTCGCGTCACCCTAACATCAAATTTACTATGGAGTCCGAACAGAATCATTGTCTCTCATTTTTAGACGCTACTATAACGCGCAAAGAGAGTAGGTTTCAAAGTTCTGTTTTCCGTAAGCTAACATTTAACGGGTTAGGAATTAGTTTTTTCAGTTTTTGTACATTCTCCTTCAAATTAAATAGCATCAAAACATTGTTGTCTAGGGCCTATCGTGTGTGTTCTTCATTTGAAGCTGTGCATTAGGAATTTGAATTTTTGATGGTTGGTCTAGAAAATTTGCTTTCCTTCACCACTAGTTGATTCTTGTGTTAAGAACTTTTTGAACAAAAAATTTTTTACCTATGTCTCTTTACGTACCGCTCCTAAAAAGGAAATCTTTTTCTCGTTTCCGTTCTTCGGTCACCAATCGGAGAAACTTAAAAAAGACCTCGTCATTCTTTTTTCGAAACATTTTCCGCAGATTGATTTCAAATTAATATTAGTCAATACGTATAAAATAGGATCATTTTTCAATTATAAAGATAAAACTCCTAAAGGTATGCTCTCATCCGTGATTTACACATATAGTTGCGCACAGTGTGCGTCTGAGCACGTGGGCTCGACCACTCGAGCCCATAGTATTCGTGCTGCAGAGCATGCCGGCAGGAGTTTCAGAACTAATCAGTTACTTTCCACACCTTCCCACTCCTCAGTCCGCTCTCATGCAGAGAAGTGCGACATTCCTGTTAGATTAGGTGATTTTAGAGTAATTTCCGCTGCATCAAACCAAATAAACCTCCGCATTTTAGAATCTCTCCCCATTTTGAAAGCTAAACCTGGTTTAAATGATAAGCAATCTGCCTTTCCTCTACTACTAACATAATTTTAATCCTGGACATTTTAATTTAGTTGCTTTCATCTTTTTTTTGCTTTCTTCTTTCATGATTGATGTAAATTTGAGTCGTGAATAGTTTTTTCTTCTTGTTTTCAGGTTGATAATGACCCTGGAGGTCGAAACGTTCCAGAAAATTTTTATTCATTGACTTTCCCAAATAAATAATGAGATTTAAGACGTGTATCTTGGCACTTTCATTTATAATAATGTTAACTGATATGTCCTATTAATATGAAAAGCAACAAAACAGTGTCGAGAGCCATTTAAGCATACACAGGACAACAGCAGGTATAAAGGTATAGGATAGTGTTATCCTCCTGATGTTAATAATAATTTACTGTGCTCCATTTAGGTATCTGTGGGACAATTATGATAGTAACATTATAGGAATGTTGCATCCTAATGGTAAGAGTAGTGACAATAATAGCAGCAAGCCGAGCTCCATTTGAGCACCCAAACGTGAGGCTGGTAAACCCAAGTTGCGAGATAGTCAAAATGATGAGGTAAACAGCAAATACATGACATCAAACAAGCGTGAGGTTGGTAAACCTAAGCCAGGAAATAAACTAAGTTTAGAATTAAACTAAGCTAAGAAATAAACTAAGCCAGGAAATGAACAGAAAATAAATTAAAATAAACAAGCATGAGGATGGTAAACCTAAGCCAGGAAATAAAGCCAAGCGAATATCCCAACAGAGTGGAGGCAGGCATTAATAATTCTAGCATTAATTACGTGGCATTATTCAGCGCGCGTTGAACACAATTGATGAAGCAAAATAAAACTGGGTTGAAATGCGTAGGCTTCATGCGTTATGAAGAATGTAGTTTTCACGGGACTTGTTATTCAAGAAAATCGTTGTTCTTTTAAATTAATGTTTGGGAAATTCGATTCTTCTTCTTTACAGGTATAGTGTATATTATACTTGATTATTAACTATTAGGGGAGCCTGAAATATCTTACGAAGTTCAGTGCAACTTGACATTGTTCAATTCTACGTAATACATGTTCATGTTCACATGATCTATACGTGCAAGAAACGTAAACACACACTCTTCACTAGCGTGTTTTCCATCGAGCATACAGAGACATGACCAAATTTGATTAGTTGATCTAGAAACTTGAAATTATTCCTGCTTTCTCGCCGTAAAAATCCCTGACAATATGCCAGAGTACAGGATTAGACTGCCGTATGGAAGGGTGTTGTAAATGTGTAACATGTTCACATCTGTGGTCGTTATTTTGAACGTACTCTAGTCAAGGTAATTCACCGCAGTTTAACACTTTTATCTATCTCTGATACATTAATAAACAAGTTTTGATGTTTGGCACTCTTTTATTTTTTCCATTTCGTAAATAAAGGGTGGTTCACTTTTAGTGACTGAGAGTAAACCAATTTCAGTACTTGAGAGTAAATCAATCTTAGATCTTAAGAATAAACCAATTTTAGCACTTAAGGATGAATGACGAAAGTCAGCTTTGGTAGAGCAATGTGTATTAATTTTATCATTTTTCTTCGCGAGCGAGCTTCTGGAAAAATTACACAAACTGGTTTTAATGTGTTCAGTTATTAGTTAAAAAATCGAAAAAGAATTATGAACAAACTGTGTTGAACTTTGACTGCATTTAGGGTCGAATACATAATTCACGAGTAAAATTTCGTTACACTGCTTTTTTAAATTTCATCAGATTTTGCGGTGGTGGTGGTGGTGGTGGTGGTAGTGGTGGCAGGGGTGGTTATTTCAGTAGTCGTAACGGTCGATGTAGACTGAGAAAGAGGACATGTGTTCTCACACTGTATTCCAGAAACACATTTCGCTTCGACAGGATTGAAGTGCATGCCTATTTCACAAGAGCTCTGGACGTATGATAAAGAATTGTCACAGAAGTAGAAACTGTGACAATCGTACGGATCCACTATCTCAGTGCCTCCATAGAAACACTTGATGATGCATGGATCACAACACTGAGCAGGGTCAGTCTGGCATTTAACACCATCGAAGTAGGGCAATTCTGAAGAACACTGAGCATCAGCCAAACCCCCATCCGGAGTACACACTCTGTATTTGGTACAATCTCCGGGATATGAGAGGAAAACTGAATCCTCCAGGCACGTCAAAGAACAACCTAGCAGCGAGCATTTCGATTTACAAGGATCACCAAATTCTGAGAAGCATTCTTCAAAGCCGGTGTCGTAGTAGTAGCCGTCGTTGCAGGTGAAGGGGGTGTCGGTGGTGTTGCCATCAGCGAGACACCCGTAGTACTGGTGGCAGTCACGCGGGTTTTGAACGGTGTCGCCCGGGTTTTTGCCTACACAGCTCGCCGTGCAGTCGTCGCCCACGCTGCTTGATAACAGCTGCGGAAAATGTTCGTTCATGGTAATAACGACGGATTTTTGATTTTAATACAAATTGATTTTTTTGGAGTAAAGAATTATTTTATGTGAAATTGAAAATGATGCGAATCAATTGTGATAAAAAGTGATTTATTTGTAACATGAAGTGATTTTTAATTGCAATAAAAAGTGATTTTTATTAATTGTAAAAAAAAGGATTTGTATTAATGGTATTAAAAAGGCATTTTTGTTAATTGAAATAAAAGTGATTTTTAACTGTAATGAGAAGTGAAGATTCATTGCATTAAAAAATGATATTTTGAACATAGGTCATGAAAGAATCTCTAATAACTCTCGCAATATCGGACAGATTTAAAAAAGCCCAACATTTGTGCAATCCTAAGAAATGCTGATGTTATTTTAATTGGTTTTGAAAGCGATATTCTTTACGTAACGCTCCACTGAGCGTAGACAAGAATCGACACGATTACGCAGGCTGTTCATCTCAGCGCTGGTGAGGTCTGGTCCAATTCGTTGAATTTCTACTTTAAAATACTACTGCCTTAAGGTTGTGCACATTTGTGCACTTTTCACTGTAGAATTTTCCGTTTGTGGCAAAATTCTAACGCGTAAATATATGCAAGAGAAATGAAAATGGATTGCGAGATGGATATAATTTACTAGACATAGGAATGAATAGAGACCCAAGTATATTACAAAAATAAGCCCAAGTAATGAGTTGCTAAATTTGAATGCATGCATAATATAAAATGAGTATAGGTACGAAATTGGTAGTTTTAGTTTTCTACAACGCTATCTTTAATCACAAGATACCAGTTTCTAAATAGCGCTCCTTATGCAAAATAAAAAGAAACTCACAGTCAAAAAAACACCGAAGTGCATCAACCGTGAGAGCAGCGTTGTAGTCATTGTTCTTCTGCCCTGTTGAAAAAAAACATATTTCAAAATTTAAATTGTTTTGGCAAACTTAAGGTCATCCCATCACCAATGCGAACTAACGTAGCTACTGATTGTAAACTAAATCGCTGCGAATGGTCAATATTGTACGCTAGAAACGTTTTCTGGCACAGCTTCGATTGTTTGCTCTTCTTCTCCTTCCTTGTGATCTTATTTGTATATGACCTTCCTTCTGATCTTATTAGAAGATTATTTTGCTCTTCTATCTCTAAATATATATATAATTGAAAGATCCCACAAAATTAAATCGTTTTATTACCTTTTATTAACCCAAAAATACCTGGAATGAAACGCATGATCAGTCTCTAGTTACCATATCAGACACCCGTTCTTTTCTCATTGTGCTCACATGTCAGCAACGAAGTGTACGATTTTAATTGTGCGGAAGCGGATATCTTTCAACATTTGTCCTTATTTTACAGTTGTTCATGTACGATAAATAAGATACTTATTAAACATTCTGTTTTACAATCATGTGAGTTGATTTTTTTGCCAACATGTTCTCAAAGATACGCATTATATTTTGTTCACAATGATGACGAATCTAAGAGATATAATGTGCCAATACATTTCCAAGCGCTGACGTAAACAAACATTAACATGTTAATTGAAAATATTCTACACGACCAGCCAACAATGCATCAAATTAAGCAAAAGATTCAACTTAATTGCAGGCTACGAACATTTACTTGCTCAATGATCGTTGTCGCAAAGAAACGAATTTTTGTAAAAAGTCAAACAAAAAATTCAACATGATGGTTGATTTTTTTTTCATTTTCTTATTTTTTATATCTTAAAGCCGTAGTTCTCATTTCGAGGTAGAAATGCACGAACATTAAACACAACACACTGATATTTTCAACAACTATTCACAATACTGGAGCTGAACTATCGTGAGCAGTTTTACTATTACCTTGCTATTGGAATCAGCACTTATTATTCTGCTTTTGTTATTTCATGTTCGAAAGAATTGGGCTGCAAGCGATACAGTAAACCAAGACTGTAATTTACGACAAAGTCGGAAAGGCAAGTAGTCAGCGATGCCAAGTTTTGCGCTGTTTACTTTTCGATGTAGTTTGTTGTTTGGAAAAGAACAATATAACTCATTGGGGAAATACTTGAAGTAATTATTGTTAAATGAGCATTCATGAGGCAATAAAACACAGAAT
The DNA here is from genome assembly GCA_014220935.1 of Platorchestia sp. MABIK. NCBI lineage: Eukaryota > Metazoa > Arthropoda > Malacostraca > Amphipoda > Talitridae > Platorchestia > Platorchestia sp. MABIK. The sequence continues at coordinate 60,046 of JACJUY010001283.1, forward strand.
TTAGATGAAATGTCAATGATCAGGTTTTCAGTGATTGAGTTTGAATTTGTTTCGCGACATTCCAAAAGTTTTCAACTCCTATGGCCTATTCAGTATTTTCTTTCTAACTTCTGGCCCAAGTCGCAGCAGAAAGGAAAACAAGGAGCAAAAGAAAATACTGAGCATGGACAAAGCATACCATGCATGCATTTATCGCTAAATTTATATAATTGAAAGATAACAGACAGGAAAAACATCTCATAATTACCAAAATACAAGATGCAATTCGTGACAATCAGCTAAACACAGGATGGATTCTGGACGCAGACTTTTCTATTTTTCGAAAACCAATCAAAAATCGCAATCAGACCGAATACGAGAGCAAAGCTCAGACCTTCAACTACAGTACGTTCAGTTTCGCTTTTGTTAGGCATTTTACCTGGTTTGTGCGTTCGTACTGGAAGGATCGTATTTTGTCTGTGAGAGATGATTTAGTTACAAACGAGCCACTCAAGAAATGAAAGGCTCTAAAACAAATTATTTCTTCAAGATTGTAAAATCTACTTTGATGTAAAACGAAAAACGGGAAATATACGAAAACTTGCAGCAAAAAATTCAAAAAATTTCGTGTGCGTTCTATGGAGCAAAAGAATACTTTGACATCAAACTTTAATATTCTAGGACATTCATTGAACAAGAGATTTTCCAGAGTTTGAAGTCGAATGTAAAACGAGTCATTAAAAACCTCACGTTCCCTCCATAGACCTAAGAAGCATCGGTTCTCAAATAAAATGTAGGTCTACAGAGTACATTTTGCCCCATGACTTATAAGAGTTTGCCGATTAACTGCGTTGCAACCAGTCTTTTTCCCTTAAAGGGTACCATCTGGGATTTTGACCTTTTTCCGTCCGATTCGCTTGAAAATTGGTCAGTATATGTATTTTTAGCAAGTAAACCTTTTTTAATTATGTCATTTTTTCGATTTAGGCCAAATTTTTTTTTATTGTTATTTTTTATTAAAAATGAGTTTTTCATACAATTTTATGTAGATTTCAAGACGTATCAACTCATTAAATTTTGATGCTGGAACAAAACCAATGACAGTTTTAGAATCCTTGGAACATTTCTAACAAAGTTATTTGATTCAATTTTCACATTATGAAATGATTTTTTTTGTGATGTGCGAAACTTTATAATAACATTTCAAACAATAATGTTATCATAAAGTTTCGCATATCACAATTTTTTTTCAAAATGCTCAAATTGAAATAAATAACTTTGTTAGAAATGTTCCAAGGATTCTAGAACTGTCTTTGGTTTTGTTCTAGCATCAAAATTCAATGAGTAGTTACGATTTGAATGTATCCTTTTCCGACAAAAAAAAAACAAAAAACTCAATTTTTTATGATTTTGGCCCCCTTTTTAACCCCCCCTGGGGGGGTTCTGGTGTCCGGAGCGCCATAATATATCATGGCACAATAACCCATACCCTAAGGATCTTTTTTCGACAAAAAAAAAAAATTTGAGTCATGGGTGCCGCAGGGACCCCATTTTGCTTCAGATGGTATCTCTAATTTGAAAGCAGCTCGCATGATGAACAAAATTACACGGGAACAACCGTTACGTTGATGCTTCATGTCGAAACAAGTTACACAGTCTCCTGAGACTTGAAACACAATGTATGTTTCTTACCTTGAACTTCGAAGTTATCACAATACAGAACGCTGGTGGCAGCTTTATATGTACAAGCGCCCTCCTTTCACTTAGCTGTCGATGAGTGTGAAGGCTAAATCTGCAACGTATGTTATCACAAATATTGGGTGGAGCAGATGCTGTTTCTCAGACATTTATCATCAATCTTTTCTCTTGGAAATGTGTGGCAGACGATGGCGTTAAGTGTCGCCGGCACTGTGTGAACGCATGTGACGCATGCAAGAAGAAGTTTGATTGTGGTTAGTTCATGCTATTACTGATGAGTGGATATTCTTGTGTTTTCTGAAAGTGTACCAACTAATTAATCTGAATATTGATTCCATAACCATACATATTTTGACCGTTTTTGAAAGAATCGCAAATTTTTTAGCAGTGGTTGATATCGATTTTCCGAGTATGAGTTTGAAAAAACAATTGTATTTCGGCTGCTTCCGGAACGGACCACCAGTCAAAGTGGTAATTACCGCTAAAAAGTAAGCACTGAACGACCTTGAACCATATTGAAATCTCATAAAAATTTGGACTAATGACGTACGCGTTAAAACTAGCCGTGTCTTGAAGTTGAGAGAAATCTACCCTTAATTTACGTCTCTCCATCTCCGACACCTTGCACTGAAGACCAGAGTTGACATGTTGGCTTCTCTAGAGCAAAAATCTTCGATTTGGTCATTTTCAAGTTAAATTTAATTTCAAAGACAACCCAGCATGTGGCAACGTTCCAGCAGTGCTAGATTGAATTGTTTTTATTTTAAAATAACAGCAATTGAAATTTTGTTAGGAAAAGATCGACTCACAATCTAGCCTCATGGCAACCTAGTGATAAGCTTCTCGCCAGCACTCGCAATGATAGCTGGCATCTCTTTAATGATAGCTGACATCTCTTTAATGATGACTGGCATCTCTTTAATGATAGCTGACGTCTTTTTAATGATAGCTGACATCTCTTCAATGATAGCTGACATTTCTTTAATGATAGCTGGCTTCTCTTTGATGATAACTGGCATCTTTTTAATGATAGCTGACATCTCTTTAATGATAGCTGACATTTCTTTAATGATAGCTGGCATCTCTTTAATGATAGCTGGCATCTCTTTAATGATGGCTTACATCTATTTAATGATAGCTGGCTTCTCTTTGATGATAGCTGGCATCTCTTTGAGTTTCTTCACCAATTTCCAAACTAAAGATGTTTTTTTACTAGCAAATTTTAAAATTTTTCAGCAAAAATTTGCCATTTTTCTGGTGAGTTGGTCATTTAGTAAACATAATTTGCTGGTAAAAACAAATCTAAATAAAATTTACTAATATTCGCTAGCAATAGCAAATGAAAAGTATCGATTGTACCTGATATTTTGTAGAGGTTCAAAATATGTAATTTGTAGAGTTTTTGCCATTTTTTGAAATGAGGGACTCTGGAGTTTTTACATTTGTTCGTCTTAAAATCCTATTTAAACTTTTTTCCACATATTGTTTTGGGTTATAAAATGTCAGAATCTGTAGACATTTTTCATTTTTTGAGTTTGATAACATGAGCAGCTACAGGTCAATCATTATTTTAGTTGTAGATAGTATTTTGATATCACTTGACGAAATTCGATGCATCACTCACGATTTTCTCTCAATTTGATCCTATGTTCTAAATGTCTAAACTAAATCTTTTCAAGTTACTTTGCCATTTCATACTTCATGAAGTTGCTCAGAGGAAAATGTATTTTATTTCAGCATTTCAGCTTTCCGGTGAAGTTTCATCTTTTTCTTGTGAGTCGCACCGAGGAATTTCTAGGCATCGAGTACCTCTAGAAATTGAAAATCACTGAACAATACTAACAATTTTCATTGAAATTGCCTCCTATGTCAGCATTGTCGGTATTCAGATGATGTTCTGAAACCAATTTTAAGTGTTCCCTTTTGTGGATGAAACATGTTTTTTTTTAAGCAACAGTAACTGCTAAGAAGCGTTGTAAGAATTGCAGCGCATGTTAAATCAAGCACAGCGAGTTTTTTTTGAAGCTCTCACAAAGAGATCTCCAAAATAAACATCAGCTGGCTCTGTTGTATTGGATCTCTCATGAAACTAACATGCAAATCGCTTTAAAAAAAAATTAATGGGGAAATTTAATAACTGAAAGATATACTTGGATATTTTCAAAAATTATGAATGAACGTAACTGTTTTCGAAATTTCGGCCGGTTTTACTAGCAAAACCATTTTCACTGACAGCTTATTAACTTTCAAATAGTTATGAAGCGTTAAGTTGAGAGCAGGAAAAATGAATAAAACAATACTTTTCCTTTGCAGTTATGTATTAATAACGCGTAAATAAACATTAACTATATCGAAAACTATTGTAAAAACCTAATTTATTACTGAGCAGAGTTAGTGCAGCAAACAAAATATCCAACTATTATTTCTTACAGTAAATTCCGACATGGAGCTTTCTCATCGACGTTTCATTGGTGTCATCGTCTCGTCAGCGGTAAGTCGTACTGGTAAATTTATGCCTCATTAATTTGGTGTTTGCTATTGAACAAAGTTTCTTTTGAACGCTCTGATAAACATCAAATATATTTTCTCGACAGTTTATCGTTATTCCAATGAGAAAATTAATATCACTTGTGTACGAAAATCCTAAGCTGGAGTTTTCAAACGCACAAACGTAACTAAAAAATTATTCAGCATTGAGGATCTGTGGTGAATATTTTTTTGCATTCAGGCGTTTTCAGCTTTTGATGATTTTCTCTGTTACCGTAGTCTTATCAGCGATTTGAATTGTGGGAAGGAATAATCGATTGCCAAGTTTAGTCGGGTTGGTAGGAGTGTAGAATTTTAAATACAAATCATAACTAAACATAACTAAACAGAAACTAAACGAATGCAATCTCGCAATAATTTAATATCAGTTGAAGAATCTTACAAAAAACGAAAATAGTTTCGACAGCCTCACTGGAAATGAAAATCGTCTGGAAAGTTTCACTGGGTATGAAAAATAATCAGCGCATTGTCGCAGGAAATAAAAATATCTCGGACAACCTCTCATGCAATGAAAAGAACCCGGACAGTCCTACTAATAGATAACCTTCTTGAACATGATGACTGGTAATAGAAATGGCCGGCCATTACAGTATTGCTAGACATAATAATAGCTTGCACTGCCCTACTTGTACAGCGCCCTGTGCTGATTCTGACGCCAGCTCTGAGATGCGCAGAATTTCTGTGGGGCGAGTGAAATGTGTCTGCACATGTGGTGAATTTTGCACAGGTGATGTATTTTGCACTGGTGATGTATTTTGCACTGGTGATGTATTTTGCACTGGTGATGTATTTTGACCTGGTGATGTATTTTGACCTGGTGATGTATTATGACCTGGTGATGTATTTTGACCAGGTGATGTATTTTGACCTGGTGATGTATTTTGACCTGGTGATGTATTTTGACCTGGTGATGTATTTTGACCTGGTGATGTATTTTGACCTGGTGATGTATTTTGCACTAAAGATGTATTTTGCACAGGTGGGATGAATCTCATTCAGTCCATCTCCTCCTTTTAATGACTCCAAAACGTAAAAATATTTAGACACACAAATATATTGACTCCTATACTTGCTCAAAGCTTTTCCTACGCGCGATGGAAAGACGGCAGTTTCAATTTGAAGCGTTGACTTTTGTGTTGTAAGTCCAGTTTTCCATGATGAGTTGAGCGTCACGACGGAATATTACGCAATGCTAATAGAACCTAGTCACGCGATGACCTCAGCAGAGCAAACTTGCTTAATTTAATTAACCACAAGAAACACCAAATTATTTTGTAATAACATAAATTTAACTATTTTGTACAAACATGTTGCGCTTTGTCATTGCTACGCTGCATCGCAATTTAAAAACAAATTCCACCAACATCCAACTTGCAGGTATGCCTCTGTTTAAAGTTCTGTTATTTGTTTTTGTTTACGTTCTCTGTTTCAAGTTCTGTTGTGCTCTGTAATTTTCCTGTTGTATTTACTTAACATTTTTTGTCTCCCGACAACTAACTTTACCAATGTTTTTGCTTCTCTGCAACCAATATTTCAAAAAACTTTTTTCTCACGAATAATAGCTTAATATTTTGACTTGTCAGCAACGTTTAAATGACATTAGTTGTTGAAAAACCTACATTTCTACGATTTTAACTATCTACTAACTCATACTCGAACTGTTGTTAGTTCTATTTCAACTCCCAGCAGCAAATACTTCACTTATGGTCATTTTATACCTCCCGTACACCAACCAATACTTGACCTATTGTCACCTTTATTTAAACTATTCGGCAACATATACTTGACTTCCGTCAATTTTGTTGCAACTAATCAGCCCTTAATACTTGACCAATCATTATTTGTTTTACTATCCATCAACAAATTTCTGACATGTTATTTTATTTTAACTATGTAGCAGTAAACACTTGACCTATTACCATTTTCATGTTAACTGTTCACCAACAAAAAATTGACTTGTCGTCATTTCTTTTGTAACTGTACACCAACAAACACTTGGCCTATTTTAACTTTGATATCAACTGCCTACCAAAAAATACTTGGGCCTACTTTAATTTCAATTTCAACTGCCCACCAAAAAATACTTATCCTACATATATTAAATTCTATTGTGATTATCCAGCAGAACAAACACAACCTCTCGACATTTTTTTTCAACAATCCATCAGCAAAAGCTTGACAAGTAGCTATTTTCCAGCTTGTGATGCAATGTTTGGGCGATGACTGCGTACCAAGCTGCGAGGGGAAAGAACCCGGCTCTATCATAGCAGACCCTTTGGACTGCCATAATTACTACGGCTGCCTTTATGACGGTAACGTCACAGACACTCCGTTTGTGTGCGAGCCTGACTATTACTACAACGTTAACTACGGTGAGTGCACTTACGAAGGGCACGACTGCGTACCCGTGTGTCCTCTGCCCACCTGCTCCCTGACCTGCTACGACACGATATCTAAACTGGTGTACCCTGGAAACTGCGGCAAGTACCAGGTGTGTTCTTCGGACGGTCTGACGGAGGCAGATTGTGCTCCGGAGACGCCTTATTTCGACGGGTACCAGTGCCAGACGGACCCTGAGCTCTGCTGTGACGCATGTGAAGTGGCGTGCAACTACCCTGGGACGCTGGTCGTCGACCCCTACAACTGCACCAACTTTTATTTCTGCGACTCCGTTTCTTATACCCAAGGATCATGCAATCCCGGGACGTACTTTGACCCAATCGCGGCCGATTGTGTGGCAGGGAACACGTGTGAGAACATATGTGAGGTGGTTGCTACCACAACCCCTGGTGTGGCTGCACCTTAGCCTTGAAATGGAAAGAAAGCAGTTTCTTGTTTCAAAAGGAACTTCGCTAATATCAAACTTGCGTGTTTACCCCTGTTTCAATTTCTGGCTATTGAAATTTTTAATTTTTAATTATGTAAAGTATTCATTTTACTGGATATTTTTTCAAAATTTATGCGCGAATATGGTTGAACAAAATTTTTCCACTATTTGTTCATTATATTTCACATAACGGCCAGTAAAATTATATACATTTATGGATGCATTAAAATGTGACACAGGTTATTGTTGAACCACTAATAAACGGTCAAAAAATTGGTCTATTTTATACCTCGATGTAAAACAACTGAATCTAAAATCCACCTTTGACACGGTGCTCACATTAAAATTCGAACGTAAGAATAACTGCTCAAATTAGAACTACTTTTGCTCAGCCCAAAAACGTTTCAAACCTCCGCTGCTCACAAAATGCCGATGAGTGACTGAAATATTACCGAGTAATCTCTCACAGCCTTTGAAATTAACATCAAGTGTTTTATTATCTTTACGGTGTCCTCGAAGAAACTTGGTGGAAATTCGCACATTGAGAAATAGCAATACCCACAATAAGAAAAAAAATGGCTTTATTACTTTATAAGGTTATTGACGGGCTTTTATAGAGACTAAATATCCGATAAATATGGAGTGACAAGAAGAGAAATGATCAGGAATCAGTTGGTTAGGGGGCAGACGGGTGTTGTCAAAAAAAATGGATGAAAGAGTGCTTGGATGGTTTGGGCATGTTGAAAGAATGAATGCTGAGCAGCTGGTAAAAAAGGTTTATACGTGAAATTAATTTTGAAATATTGAGAAAATGTTTTAGATGTTACGCTTCCAAACATGTAAATTTTGAAGCGTTTGCCATTCCCTTAGCTTGTAAAATTTCCTACCCAAAGTTATGAGATTAATTAAGCTGTAACTTTTTACGCTCGTTTTCAATGAAATCCTTACGTAAAATTTCATTATTTTATGACAGTCAGAAACATGGCAACTTCAACATGAAACTAAAAAAATTTCAGCCGTGCAAAGCAAAATAAACCCCTATTATTTATGCTGCTACGAAAAACTCAATTTCAAAACGTTCGTAAGTTCAAACAAATCTGTATACATTCGACCGTTCTTCGAACACGAATCTTCAGATAATTTCACCGGGGCTTAAGATATACATAAATCGGGGAGGTTATGGTGAGCCGGATTCAATATTCTTCAGGAGATAATCTTCATATATGTGACGTGGCTCGAACTTTAGACATCGCTTATATTTTTGTAGTTTACGACGGGCTTCGGAGGCACTTTATACGCCCATACATCGGAGCTGGCGCTGACTAACGGATTTAGCAGCTCGAATTTCCGAGAGAATTGCCTCGCCCTGTGTAACTTCCAAGTCACAGTATTTAGGGCTCTGTTTTGAAAAAAAAACGCTTTTATTGTTCGCCTTGAACCAGCATAGGTCCGGAGTCCTCTATCGAATCGAGGGACTCGCAATGCATGACTAAAAACCGTATTTAGGGCTTTGTTTTGTAAATAAAACAGCTTTCTTGTTCTTTCGTGTTGAACCAGCATAGGTTCGGGAGCCTGTATGGAATCAAGGGGCTTGTAATGCACGAATATAAATAACAGTATTTAGGGCTCTGTTAAAAAAAAAACCTTAATTGTCCTCCGTCTTAAACTAGCACAGGCTAAGGATCCTCTACGTAAGGGGTTTCCAGCCTGGGGTCCATGGACCCAAGGAGAATATTTGCTTCTATGAAAGGGGACGTTTAATATTAACAAGAGGAAGGAGAAATATGTTTGACTGTTATTTATTCCCAAATATTTACGGATACGTCGCTGAATATATACATTATTCACAGTAAATATATGGATACCATCTGTCGAAATACTGAAAGAGTACAAGGTCAGAGGATGGTTGGGCTCCCCTGCTCAATGGAATCGAGGAGCTTTCTACTCATTGTGAGCCACGATGCTTTTATATGAAAGTTTCGTGAAAGTCAATTACGATGATATTGGCTTTATTTAACGTATAGTAGATCGTCTTCTTACAAATCGCAAACTCGCACCATTAGAAATGCGAGTGTGCTTTCCAAGTTGGAGCTACAATTCCTTCGTAAAAACTGCTTTTAACTGAGTTGAAGAAACAGTTTCTCATCATACATGAGTGTAACCACCCACAGGTACAATGTAACTAAATCGAGAAACTCTGTAACGGACTTAATCGTGAAGTACTTTCATGGTGTGAAGGATTTTAAGATCAGATATGGTTAACTATTGGAGTATAGAGGATTAGGTTATCTAGGATAGTCCAGGGTGGGCTAGAATAAGTTACTTAAGGAGGTTTTGTTAGGCTAGATTGGGATGGAAGAGGGTAGGTTAGATGTACTTCGAATATGGTCGGCATTATGAGTTAAAAAAATACCAACAAATTTTTATTTGTCTAATTACCTTTCCGGCATCACTGGCAATGGAATTCCCATAAGTGCTGTTCCCATAAAATACTTCGTTAATTTCCCTAGGTGCTGTTCCTATATAATACTGCGTTAATTTTCATAACTAATGTTCCTATATAATACTTCGTTGATTCCTATAAGTGCTGTCCCTATATAACACTTCGTTAATTACCATAAATCCTGTTTCTATAAAATACTTCGTTAATTTCCATTAGTGTAGTTCCTATGTAATACTTTGTTCAAAACTTGTGCTACTATGGAATACTTCATTAATTTCTATAATTTATGTTACTATATAAGACTTCGTTACAAACGAGACTCAGTAATGCGTTCACTGCACAAACACCTCAATGTTAACCCTATGGAGGCCAGTGTTGAACTCTAAGGGCCCTGTCAGACGAGCGGGTTGGCCGTCGCGGGTGCAAAGCGGGTCAGCCGCCGCGGAACCGCTTTTGAAAGAGTTCATATTGATTTATATGTAAAACGCTGGCTTTTACATATAAATCAGCGTTTTACATATAAATCAATATAAACTCTTTCAAAAGCGGTTCCGCGGCGGCTGATCCGCTTTGCACCCGCGGCGGCCAACCCGCTCGTCTGACAGGGCCCTAACGGTGGTCACTGAGGAGATTTTCATAACGCTACTGAACGACCAGTAGTCACAAACTCAATTTTCATAACTACCTAATCAAAAATAAATGAAAGTACGACCTCATTCAATGTTTGTAACATGCAAAATTAAGTTCTGAAATTGACCTTAATTTTAGTGGAATATTAAACTCGATTTTAACTCGCCGCAGCCAAAGTGTGAAGGTCACGCTACTCACTAAAGCATTCATAGCAGCAAACACTCCCCAGGGAGAAGTGATGAGCATAATACCTCATCCAAAGTGTCGCATTTATTTTAATTTAATATCTGAGGCCAATGGAGTTCGTTATTAAAACTGAAGAGCTTCCTCGTAAACAAATGAGGCTTTGTTTGGATCGCGTAATCTAATTTGAAATGCGGGACTCTAACTCAAATGGTGGCGGAGATCGTCAGGACATTTCATATTTAATTTGATGCTGATGTATAGCGGGGTAGGGACTTTCTGCTTGTGATACAAGTGCTGTGAAATTGTTAACTGTAGTTCAAATGATATTTGGTACGATGAAATAATCTTTCATCATACACAAGATTTACGTATGTGTTTTTTTGAATCGGTTGAAGCAGCAACACATTTTGGCTTTCTTCTATGAAAAAGTTGTTCGAGCAGAACTTCTTCTCGCTTGAAAATTTTTCAAACTTTGTACTTGGTAACTTTGTATAAAGCTTATACTTCTCAGAATGTTACAAATTGTTCGACGTTAAAAAAATTTAGACAATTCATGGTGCACATTGGTGCTGTTTCGCAAGAGTATGTAACAATAACGGTCGCATAACACAAATGTATTTACCCAGATTATTCACAGCGTTGAACACATTCATGACACACTCGTAATTCAATAATAGTAAAACAGTTTGCACCACCCTGCATCTGGCAAGAAGGATTCACCAGTCATTTCGTAACGTTTGAATATTGCTCAAAATTGTTAAGTAAAGGGTGAAGGATGCGTTATTCCAATCAATCACACCTGATATATTTCATCTTGTACATTGGTTTTTCAAATGCCTTTAAAACTAACACCAGGACGCAAAGACGGTTGCCCCTGGTCATGCCGGTACCCATTTCCGACACCTGGGTAGAGTAGGGAATTGTGTCTGAGTTCTCCCTTTACCAAACGGGGAGAAATCGCCGGGCGGCACTGCCGGGATTCGAACCGCCGACACCTTCCGGTGAAGGGCGCGTTCTTAACCACTCGGTCACTGTGACCACAGTAACCTATGTTAATTCCAGTTAATTTCGTAACGTATGCTGATTCCAATTATTTAATTACAAACGTAACGCGGATTATTTAGTAACATATGCTAATTTGAGTAATTTAATTACAAACGTCATTCCAAGTTATTTGGTAACATGTGTTAATCCGAGTTATTTATCGACGTACTTGTGAGCCTTGGAAGTCAATTTTTGTGCGTCATTCTGTAATTTCTGCCGCATCGCAATTTCAAAAGCTTATAATTTATAAGTAACTAATTGTTGTTTCAAATTAACGCACAGTTGGGGTGGACTTCTTAGCTGCTGTGCGAGCTGTAAAAAACGAAAGAGTGGCGAGTGTCAGGGAAAAAATGTGCCACTGGCGAGCATGAGACATGCAGGAAATGTGTGACGAGCAGCACAACATTTTTGGAGTTACAGGCAAGAGATGGTGTCACTGACGAGCAGCGAGCAGAACAAGCACTAGAGGCGAACATGACTCACTGACTAGCGTCGAGCAGATAGAGCTCTTACAGACAACAAGTAGAACATTAGTTACTGACGAGCAACAGGCAGAACAGGGAATCACTGACGAGCATCAGGCAGAACAGGGAATCACTAACGAGCAACAGGCAGAACAGGGAATCACTGACGAGCATCAGGCAGAACAGGGAATCACTGACGAGCAACAGGCAGAACAGGAAATCACTGACGAGCAACAGGCAGAACAGGAAATCACTGACGAGCATCAGGCAGAACAGGGAATCACTGACGAGCAACAGGCAGAACAGGAAATCCCTGACGAGCATCAGGCAGAACAGGAAATCACTGACGAGCATCAGGCAGAACAGGAAATCACTGACGAGCATCAGGCAGAACAGGAAATCACTGACGAGCAACAGGCAGAACAGGGAATCACTGACGAGAATGAAGCAGGAGAGGCATCACTGACGAGCAACAGGCAGAACAGGGAATCACTGACGAGAATGAAGCAGGAGAGGCATCACTGACGAGCAACAGGCAGAACAGGGAATCACTGACGAGAATGAAGCAGGAGAGGCATCACTGACGAGCATCAGGCAGAACAGGAAATCACAGACGAGCAACAGGCGTGAAGGACAACAACAAATGGCATTAGTGGCGTTCGGCCAATTTTTCAGCACTGCCTCATTTTTTTTTCAAGAGGTATTCATTTTGTTGGAACCAGAGGCTCGAGTTGAGTAAAGAGTGCTCGTAGTTTTGCAGCTCGACTGCACATCCCCTCAGGTACTTGGAACAACTTCCAGCGAGCAACAAAGAGTCTTTCAGCCTCCAAATTTCGTTTCTCTGGTAGAAGAAAATGTCGTGGCGCCTACCTGATGCAATTCCGACCGTCATTGTAACGTGATGACATCCTGAAATGAAATGGAAAACCAAACTAACTGGCGCCTTGAGTACTAGGATGCGGCAAGGAAAGAATTGGATTGCATGCTGCTGGTTAGTAGAGATTGGATGACAGATGTAGACCTTGGTTTGCTGTAATCAAGCTCTCATTACCAGTTAAAAAGATGAATTGCGAGTCAAACTTCCTGTTCCTTATTAAGTTTTCCAGGCTCTCTCTCTTAATCATGAACTGATCAGTTCGATGGCCTAAACAAAGTCTAATAGCTTTATTTGTTGCACTTAGCAAACTCATTAATTTTGATAATTTCTTGGGGTGTCAAGTTGTGATAGACATAGAAATCCTTCCTACACTCGCCTCGTCGCTGTTTGCTATTTATTTTAACCCTTTCCTGTACCATTTGAAAATGGGAATGGAAAACTCTTTCTCAGAAAATTCCACTAAAATGAAGCTTGAAGTACTTTCATCAACACAGTAAAATGTTTGCGAAAAAACTCATGGTTGGGATACACAAAAATAGCCTGGCGCACAAGTGTTGTAATTCAGTATTTTGTTTCTTTTAAATTTGGTTTGTACCATATCTGGCACGCGGTGGAGGGAAGGTTTAAATTACAGCTGAGAGCAACTTAAAGTGAAAATTTCTCAGACTTTTGGGGTGCATTTTTTAAATGTGACCATTTCAAGGTGATCTTCTATTGTGCAACAATTTATGCGTTGTTCATGTATGAGGCTATGTATATGTGCATACTGCGAGAGGTAAACAGTGAAGTGAAAAACGTATTTGGGCAGAATGAAAGATGCTCAGAAGTACACAGTGGAGACTTCGCAACAAGATTGAGAAAGGAATGAATTACGAAATGAATGTAATTTCCCTTCTTGGGCGTATTTCTTAAGGCAAATAATCGCTTCTATTGCAGGAAGATCGAAAAGTAACAAAGAGCTTTAGTCAGATGCGATCTACGCGCAAAAAATTAAGTTGTACTCCAACGAACCAACGACGAGCACTTGTGGACTAGACGCGCCTAACCCGTTAGCTCAAATTAATGGCACACTTGCTGCCGCAGATTAGGTTAGGTTAGAAGTAGCAGGATGAAAAAACGACTTTACTTTTGAAATACATTTGTGTTCTTTCTAAGAGTGTGGAAAGTTTAATAACACGATGAAATTGTCACATATGTGCTAAATTGGACCTAAAAATGGGAGAGAAATATTTGAAAGCTGTTCATTTATACTGGTACATAAATTGGCAATTTACTTAGTGGTACACCTATGTACCACAATGGAGTTACACAGACAGATGTACCTACCTAATAGCGCGTTTCTACAGAGGCATAACAAACTATTAGTTTTACTCGCGATTTTTTTTCAGTTAAATGAGTCGTGACTGCGCCCTTACCACGTGGTAAGTCATCAACAAATAAACAAATGTAAATGAGTATATAACGAAAAAGAGCCCTGGTAAACTAAAGAATCAACCTTTAGTATTCGTGAAGTTACCAAAAACATAAAATGAGAATGAATTCATCAATGAGGAAACTAGCAGGGACTATGCTTTCTAGCAAAATTATGACCTTTACTAGTTCACACTGAATAGTGTGGCGTAAACCACAACAATTTCCCGGCCTGACGATAGCTGCAATAAAGCAAGGCAGAGTAAGCAACACTGCAGCCTGGTACTCAGTCAAAAATTTTCGCCGTTTCATCTGTAATTTAAGCCACCCTATGCAGAAGCCATACTTGGACGGCTAAAAAACATAGATACCCTGGCGAAAAAGTTAAGCCGAATGTAGGCGGAAGGTATCGTCTTTTTGGCCTTTTATCGTCTTTTCGGTCACGGTATCGTCTTTTCAGCATAGGGAATATTTACGTTGTAGGAAATTATAATCGTAAACCTACTGAACAGATGACAGCGTAGGCTTCTCTACACTGATAGTTGTATCGTTGAGCTTCCCTTGAATAAAGCGCGCTTTTCAAAAACATCTCATTCCAATCAAAAGCGAGTGATGCCTTACAGCAAGGGCAAAATAGGGCATGGAGAAGATAAGCGATGCACTTCAAAAGATGATCCTCAACAAGGAAGCTTCAATACAGAAGCTTAACAAAATCTAAAGCCTCTCGTAAATCGTACTACGTTCATCACTTGGCGTAAGCTTCAGCGATAGCAATTACAATCTGCAATTGGTATGTCTCGCGAGCCGTAAGTTGAGCGAGAATTTCGAAAATGATTATCTAGAAATTATGAAGTGCAGGGTCGAGTAACGATTAAATGCGGAAGATTTGTGAAGAAATTTTGAAGTGCAGGGTCAAGTGACAATTAAATGAGAAAAATCTGTCTCGCTCATACGAACTTAACGACAGCAACGAGGAAAAGCGAACTGCGACCTTCAGAAGTCAGTGACAGGCGAAGGTCGCTGAAGCCACGGCTAGCCACAGCTCTGAAGCCACGGCTCTGAAGCCACAGCTCTGAAGCCACGGCTCTGAAGCCACAGCTCTGAAGCCACGGCTCTGAAGCCTCTTGTTGTGGAGATGCTAATGAATACATCGAGGAACCACAAACAATTGTACGAGTAATGAAGTGTTTCGTATGAATATGTTTTCGACAGTGCTTTACGAACCAAAAACCAGAATATAAGTTCTATCCTAGATACATTTTACCGAAATTTTACGGCAGCGTTCAGTGCAACTTGAACATGTCTTCCTGAAGACTGCGTTTCGAATGCTACCTGTAGTATTCCGCCATACATCTTGTAAGTCACATTTTTCAAAGTCGTTGTTCATTTTACACTCTCATGGTGACTGGAGTTCATATGTCAAGAAAAACGCAACTCATGGTTCACTTCCTCTCATATCGTAGGATTTTACTAGGAGATTTACGAACAGTTTGTGCGGGGTGTCATTTTGGCGAGAGTTTTTAAAGAACTCTACGATTGTTTCGATTTAATTGTAAATTGAAAACGGAGTCACCCATAAGTTACACTTTAAAGGGTTTTACTTATTTACTAGTGTACACAACCCGTCAAAAATGCCGGGATTCAATATTTTCTTCAGCCAGAGTTTCCAGATGTGGATGCCAAACAAATATATCCATCCCAACAGTACCCGCCATTAAAATATTCTTGCACTTGTGCGCTGGTGAAACTCGTATCACAGATACGATCATTGAGCGTCGTTCAAGAGCGTGAGAGAGAGACGGACCAATCAATTTAATGTGGTCGATATTTCCATTGTAATAACATCGGAGAAATTTCCGACAACTTTTTTTATAAACTTATTTGTTTATAAATTTAAGTAGACACCAGGCGTTTTATTTCGTAGTATCGATAAATTTAAGGAGACAGCCTACGTTTTATTTTAAAGAATTGACAGCTGGTAAACGGAGTGACCCATAAGTTACAATTTATATTTCTCAGAAGCCTCTTAGTTACAGGAGGGCATTCCTTGAGCTCGTCAGCTGGGCGTGTATGAGCTTATACTGCAAAATTGTTAATTATATCAAGCAACACCAGCGGTGCATGGTGCTCGTCAGTGCTCATGCACGTGCATGATGAGACTCAAAACTGTTTGATGGTCTGTCATGCACGAGTGCTCGTCAGTGTCACACGAGTGCTCGTCAGTGTCACGCAAGTGCACGTCAGTGTCACACGATTACTCGTCAGTGTCACACGAGTGCTCGTCAGTGTCACAAGAGTGCTCGTCAGTGTCACACGAGTGCTCGTCAGTGTCACACGAGTGCTCGTCAGTGTCACGCAAGTGCACGTCAGTGTCACACGAGTACTCGTCAGTGTCACACGAGTG
>JACJUY010001283.1:76666-147621 GCA_014220935.1 Platorchestia sp. MABIK
CTCGTCAGTGTCACACAAGTGCTCGTCAGTGTCACACAAGTGCTCGTCAGTGTCACACGAGTGCTCGTCAGTGTCACACAAGTGCTCGTCAGTGTCACAAGAGTGCTCGTCAGTGTCACACAAGTGCTCGTCAGTGTCACACGAGTGCTCGTCAGTGTCACACAAGTGCTCGTCAGTGTCACACAAGTGCTCGTCAGTGTCAAGTCTGCACATAACCATCCTAAACAAGAGAGCATGATAGCTACAGGCAAAGAGTCTAATTTTCACGCAACTTACGTCATCGTCACAGTATAGCCAGTAGCGTAAATTCTTTTAAGTGGACTTAGGTAAGCTGTACGCTGCACTACGGGGCGTAGCCAAGTAGGTTCAAAAGTTTCGCTGCGAGCTGCGCTTCTAAGACGACGTCAATTGCTTTCAAATCCTGCTGAAGCGGAGCTATACGTGCGGGCTGCAATTGATGGTATTCCAAAAGAGAAATACCGCAGCGGTACTGAACAATTTACGACCGTAATTACTGCCATTGAATTGCACATCCGTAAAAGGAGATGGGCGGCCGCTCGCTTTTTTGCACTTGAAAGCCCAGATTTTACAGCTAAGAACGCATCTCTTCTTCAAGCCTCAAGGGGGTATTTCCTGTTGACTATCTCCCGGAGGTATTTCCTGTTGACTATCTCCCGGAGGTATTTCCTGTTGACTATCTCCAGGGGGTATTTCCTGTTGACTATCTCCTGGGGGTATTTCCTGTTGACTATCTCCCGGAGGTATTCCCTGTTGACTATCTCCAGGGGGTATTTCCTGTTGACTATCTCCAGGGGGTATTTTTTGTTGACTATCTCCCGGAGGTATTTCCTGTTGACTATCTCCAGGGGGTATTTCGTGTTGACTATCTCCCGGAGGTATTTCCTGTTGACTATCTCCCGGAGGTATTTCCTGTTGACTATCTCCTGGAGGTATTTCCTGTTGACTATCTCCAGGGGGTATTTCCTGTTGACTATCTCCAGGGGGTATTTCCTGTTGACTATCTGCAGGAGGTATTTCCCGTTGACTATCTCCAGGAGATATTTCCTGACTATCTCCAAGGGGTATTTCCTGTTGACTATCTCCAGGGGGTATTTCCTGTTGACTATCTGCAGGGGGTATTTCCTGTTGACTATCTCCAGGAGGTATTTCCTGTTAACTATCTGCAGGAGGTATCATCTGTTCACTGTCTCCTGACGACATTTCCTGTCGACATGCTTCATCATCGTTCCTAATACAGTTGATTGGTTTCACAATGAAATCTTTAAAAATTTTTGCAGTTTCTCTGAACTTCAGCTTCATATTTTGTGTGTACTTAGTTATTCATATGTTACTAATTGAAAATGTTCCAGTTTTATCCTTTGGAAATTTCGATCATGAGAGCGAAATGCGTGAGGGTGTTCACAAGATGGTGCTCTCTATATAGAGCATTACTCTTCGCTACGGTCGAAAATGGTGAACCTCTGCAAAAAATTCGCCTGGCTTTAGTCTTTTACTCAAAAAGGGATAGAAGACCAATTCAACTTTCTTCGTATAGTATGAGCACTTCATGCAAATTTGATTATTTTTATGCACCGATTTTCATACATCCACATCAATCATAACAAGGCTCTTCATACTTAAGTTCATGTTCATGTAAGCTCGTCCTAGTTTAACTTTTTCGCCGCTGGCATCCATATTTTTCGCCGCCCCAGTAATTAAATCGCTTAGGCGGCGAAAAACATGCATGTTCCGGCGAAAAAATTAGACTTGGTTGCGTATCCAACAGAATTTTTTCATTTGTCAGTCTCGTCAACTCATATTTCTCTGAAGCTGTTAAACGAATATTATTAAATAATTTTGCTCGAATGTTGTCACAAAGGACACTTTGACGACTGTATTTATCATCATGTATTTATCACTACGTAGGGGCTGTGAGTTTTGAACATTCAACCATTCCATTTCACCGTCGAGGTTTGAATTTGTTTTCAGAATTAAAGTTCAGGCGAGAAACTTTGAACTTCCGCTTTATTTAGTTGCCACAAAAGGCTGCTGGCATTCGTTGGATAGCGTGAATCTTATTTAATCTTTCTTCAAATTCAAATTCTTTAAAGAGAATTAATTTGAAAATATAGTTCATGCAGCAAAATGATTGCAGTTTAATTCTTTTGTAATTTTTTCAAACTAATACACTATAACGGTTTTTTAGCGAAAAAAAATCTTTCAAAAATTTTGTTACAGCATACGGATCACTAAGGGCTGTAGACGTGCACATTTAAAGTAAATTATTGCCTGAGAAATAGCTTTAATATGTAGCAAATAAAACTATGTTATAGCACGGTTTTTGCCTTCTGTTAGTATTCTTCGTCTTCATAAATTCTGATTGATCACGAGCCTAGTTTGTCTTCATAATTGCGGATTAATCACGATCCTATCCCAGTGTTAACAATCCTTGATTTGATTCAAAAGTCCGAAGGTTTAAGTGCGTAAAATACAAGATTATGCATTAATATATGAATATATATTACGAGGTATCACAAGCCCACCAAGGATGAAGAAAATAAATTTATTTATGAATAAATAGAAGATACTGCTAGCCATTTTCAGGAACGAACCATGAACATTGAAATTATCAAGTATGCTTCAAAAGCAATCTGTACTTGCTAAATGCGGCCCTGAAATTTTTTTTAGATCATCAGTAGACACGATTTGCTTCTGAAGCGACGTTACTAAACATTTTCTTCAAACCATTAGGCTGAGACCAGATAAAATGTTTCTTACAGTGGTTATGACTCAAGAATATAATGAAACTTTGCTTGTATCACACATCACAGATATGGCAAGCATAATTCACTCAAAGACTGAGGGGTGGGTGCAAGAATATAATTGATTTCAACAACTATCTAGAGTAATAAAGCTATAACGACATTTTTTTTTCATATTCGCATTTCACGAGGTATGTTTTAATTTTGAGAATAGTTTTCCACATTAATAACAATAACTTAAATACGCTTTTGATATGAAATACTAACAATTTTTTTTGTGATTCGAAACTTAGTTGTTTACGGTGTAATGTATTCCACATACGATTAATTATTATTTGGGTGTTGTAGAACTTCAAATATTTTATATGCATATTATACCACAGAAAAAACAACTGAAAATTTAGCTTTAGTCGTCCAGTTGGGAAAAAAAGTGGATTTGGTATATGGTTCTCAATACCGTTACTTGACTACCGAAGTGAAAAATCACTTCACTTTTTGTGGAAATTAAAACATTGATGAAAGAGTTTATTTCCAATAGAGTCGGTTCATAAAATGTTTTACAACGAAGGGTTTGAGAAATGTTACGTTTTCAAACAACATCCGATAAGGTTTTTTAAATAATAAATTCATTTATGTGTTGAAGAAATCAATTTGGGTGTCTTAAAAGTTATTTCATCGGGCGAATAAAAAATGCTACATCTAAAGTAATGTCTGTTAACTGCCTGCTTAGAAAACTCATCATTATAAAGTTATTTCCTACTTGTTACCCAGAAATTCTTTTCCAGAGTAATATTTGATTTGAATTTACATTAGTGTTAATCCAATAACAATATGACTTGTCTTATAACTACAACCCTTTTTAAAAACTTTGTTATACTTTTTTCACCATTGTTCGTGTTTTTCAAAGTTTGAACTTTTTATAAATACTTCATTAGTGTATTAATTCTTCCTCTTTTGGTTTCGTTTTACAGATTTTTGCTGAAGACGAACAGTTAGTCAGAGGCGTTCAGTTTTATATGATAATTTTCAATAAAGATGACTTTACATGTAGCGATTTTCGCCTTGCTTTTTGTTCTCAAGCTGAGAAGCATAAACGATGGATTTATTTTAGATTACCCTATTTTCCATTCATTTCCAAAGATCAAGAAATAGCTTCGCTAAAATCGCGCTTCGTAGCGAATGTGTACTTAGAGATATCTCGTTACACTTTTGAGCAACATCACTAACCATGAAGAGCTTAGCTACTAAGTGAAGATGCTGTGTTTGCGTCGGAGCATTTTGCTGCAATTTGAGCTCCACGAACTGCGGCGCTCGGGTCGTTAGAAAGTCGTTGTTGGCCGCGTCATCAGTCAGAGATGCCGAGCCGTCCGTGCACTTCCGGACCACCAACCAATTTTACAAATGACTGTAAAATTTTACAGACTTTGCGTAATTTCACAAGTGACGCTGTAAAATTTTACCAATGACTGTTAACAAACGACTGTGTGTAATTCCAGAAATTATGCTGTAAAATATCACCAGTGACTGAGTAAAATTTTACAAACCACCCTGCAATTTCACAAATGTTTCTGTAAAATATCACAAGTGACTGTGTAAAATTTTACAAACGACTGTGTGCAAGTTGACAAATAACTTTGTAAAATATTATCAATGACTTCAGTATATTTTTCAAACGAATTCGTAAAATTTGGCATAAGTCCTTTTCAAATTTTACCAACGGCACCGCAAGACTTTACAAACGACTGTGTGCAATTTCACAAATAACCTCGTAAAATGTTGTCAATATGACCAGTGCTTGTCTTACTTAACTAAATTTCGGTTGAGAGCTCAAGCTATTACAGGGGTGTCTGTAACTCCCCTATTTTTGGGCTCCTTTCTCTCCTCATACTATCTTCTTGGAAGTCCAGTAATCTTTGCCTAAATTAGCCTTGCCAACTCTTCCTGCCTCAAAGTCTCAACACCGGACAAACCATAAAGCTCAGGTGTGTTTATTCTCACGTTCAATATTAATTTGAATCATTGCTAGATTTGTTATTATTCGTCAACCTCACTAATTAATGTTCTTGCCTAACCTAAACCTTACGTGTAACCCTACTATCTTCCCACAGTATATTTGGGAATTCTGCGGGACGAGCGGTCCGGCACTTCCTACTCCGGTGCTTATTTACCGCCATCGGCTGCGCCTAATTAGGTAATTTGTCTCCCAAAACTTCGTATTTTTCCGTGTTATTTATGTAATGTTAGCAATTCTATAATTTTGTATTGTCTTCATTTAATGTTTTTTTTAACAGAAGAGTCGATGCGCCTAGAAGTGCCTTGACGGTTGTCAGGCTCCTTGAACTTTCCGCCACCGGTACGCGCTTGTCTCGGTTACGAGAGTGGGCCGCTATCTCGACCGCAGCTGTGACGTCGTGTTGCGCGCCGTGTGGCTAGTGGCGTTAAGGGCCGTTTACACTAGGGGACATTTCGGCCGTGAGGCGCGACACGTGTATACGAGGCTCACCACTGAGGCACATATTTGTGAGTGTTTATACAAAGTTCCCTTTTGGCCGAAGTATTTACGAGGCTCTTGAGTGTCGCGCACAACGAATTCGATCAGAGCGAATAGGGAACTTCGTATACACACACACAAATGTGAGCCTCAGTGGTGAGCCTCGTATACACGTGTCGCGCTTCACGGCCGAAATGTCCCCTAGTGTAAACGACCCTTTACTCCCTTTGCTGAGCCGCACCACAACCTGCGGGCAGTCTGAGAGGGTGCCTCCTGCGTGTCTTGGTGGCCCAAGACTGTTTATTCTCCGGCGTGTCAAGACTATTTAACTTCAACTACCCAATTGGCTTTCGTGGCTCTAGATTATTTAACCTCCTGCGTCTCAAGACGGTTTTAAAGAATAAAAAAATTTCATTTTAAATGGAGATCGGCCAAAACCATAATAAAATTGTGCCAATTGAAGAACCCTAATTTCCAATAGTTTTTAACTACTAAAAATTGTTGCTTGCCTCTCATTAGAGCAGACTTTTAATTTTTCTCCCGAACTCTCAATGTACGGGAGTCTTGAAGAATAAATTACTTTGCTTATTCATTTAATCTTTACTAGATTGTGTAGCGTGAAGTACACTACAGAGTAAATCTTTTAATTATTGATCTCTTCAGTTTGCTAATATCGCCAGTAAAATGATTCTCTTTGTTGCTTGCTAGGTGAGACTATCCTTAAACAATTTGAAGGGGAGTTGTGAGAATTAGATGAATGCAAATTAATATTTTTCTCTACATACAATTAATAAATAATTATTGCAGTTAGTTTGATGTTCTTCTAACAAAAAATAGCAAAACTGATGGAAGAAAAGAAAAACATTTGAACTGTACAGTTAAAACCTGTTTTGACGAGATCATTACAGCCCGAACTAAAAAATGCTTCTTTTTCAAAGCCATGGATATACTAGCACTGATGTACTAAATCAATGATCAGAAGTCCACACAAATTGTCTGAAACTGGGAGTAAATGCTGAATTCGAACCATTATCGCAATGTTTGAAGTTAAAGCAATGTCTTCGATGGTCCTAAAATCAGGTAACTTCTCTTCTGAGACAGTCCCTGCAGAGGGAAGCAATTAAAGGCCTATTTCGCAACTAAACTTGTGTTTTAGGGAGGCCTGATTGAAACTGATACATCAAAGTCACCGCTGGCCAAAGCCCTCTCAATTTACCGGGAGTTGCACTTCAAGGGAGAGTGTACTGAACTTTGAATTTGTGTCAATTGCAGGGATAAACTGCCTGCCTTCGGTCGCCAAGCTTACTTTCTTGGGAACTCAGCTTGTTTAAGTCGTTTCAGAGGGAATAAATTAACGGTCTCCTCCTATCCAACCTCTGCGAGCATCACGCCTGTAGGGATTGCTTAGTGTCTTTAGATATCAAGGGTGCAGTTTTTTGTTTGATCACGGGAATGAATTTCAAGTAATTATTCACGCTAAGAATTTACGATGCAGCGGAAGCAAGACGTGATTCCATTGAAGGAAGAACGTTTCACATTTTCGTGAGGCACTCAAAATTTGTGCATTGGAAAGGAAACGTGAAAATGGTCTCGTACCTGCAGTTAACTCTACGCAGAGGTAAAATGCGTATTATAGAAAGTAGGCAATGAAAATGGTCGCGTACCTGTGGTTAACTCAGTTAGTGGTTATTGATTTATGCTTTGGGTGTTTGAGTGTTTGTTAAGATCTGTAATGTCACTCTTCTGTATTGGATTCTGAATAAGAAGTTATATTAGGTACAGGCTTTGCCCTAAAGCTTGAATTTTTTTCTTCACCCTACATATCCCTCTAAAATGACGTATTTTTTTTGAAGAAAACTTCAATTCATCCGTGAAAACAGTATTTAAGTGAACTTTTACTTTACACAGGTTCACTATTAGGTTTCAGATCAGAAAGCAAAGTAAGAAGACCAAATCTGACTGTAAGACCATTTTATAATGACCAACTTTATGTGGATTTTAAAACATTAATTTTCAGAAAACTTGCGCACCGCAGGTCAAAATTATGGGGTTGATTGTAAACGATCAATGAATTGCAACATATTTTTTACGTAGTCCCAATAATTGAAAAACTGATACAATTAGTTAAGTGCTGTTACTGCCCCTTCATTCTTTACGGAGCAGGCACTTAAGTTTATCACAGTAAAAATTACAATGAAATCTAAAATAATCTCACTCAAATATTTGCGAACATTGCCTAAAATTTACGTACGAAAAATAAACGATTGTAAGTTGAAGGTAATCGAAAATCAAAAAACAATTAATTAAGAAAAGCAGATACGTGAAGAGTATTGTGGAATAGTCGTAGTAAATAGTACGTAGTACTATTTCCGTAGTAAATAGTACGGGCTTAGTCAGGTTATTGCCCGTACGGTTATTTGTGAGGTGTGCACAACACAGGGGTGTGCACACCTCACACCCCACACCTCACACCTCACACCTCACTTTGTGAGGAGTCTCCTTTCGTACGGGCAATAACCTGACTAAGCCATCTAGTTCGTCTATAAGAGAACATTGTTTGGACAACGACCATTTCTTTAAAAATACGAATTTTAAAATTTTGGACTCGACCCCAAATTTATCCGATCTCCGCATTTTAGAATCGATGTACATTTTAAAAAACCGTCCGTCCATAAATGAATGTGACACGGCAGTCAGACTTTCTATTGTTTGTTAGGATGTTTTATAGGTTTTGTTTTACTATTGTATTTTTTTGTTTTTTTTATGTCAATATTTTATTTGTTGGTTTATTCAGAAAATTAGAGTTTAGAAATAGTTTTCATTACTTTGACTCATTGCTTTTCAGAACACTGAGGATGGATTTTTATGATCCGAAACGTTTGTTTTTTATCATGATTTTCTTAGCTACGTTGGTTTTCCTTTTTATCCTAAGAGTATTGTGAATAGTTTTAAGGTATGGGTGATCATGTCACTGAGTTAATGATCTCATGTTGGTATTTGATGTTATAAAAGCGTTAGGACTGACGCTCTTTGATGTTGTGGGAAATGATCAAATGACAAATTTGCCAAAAAATTACGATAGTGAATGATGGAAGAAAATTATGATAAGAAAGGATCGCTATGGATACTATCACCTGCATGGGACCAAGTACAAATGGCCTGAGTAGCATAGGATTACAGTATCACGTTTCACAGGATTCGTAGGAAAGGGCTACTTGTAGGAGAGAATTCCTATTGAAATGGTTACGATAGGAAAAATATCTATGGGGAGGTTCACGATTGGATAAAATCCCTATGGAAAGGTTCACGATAGGATAAAATCTTTGCTGAAGTGTTTTCGATCGGAAAGAATACCTACGCACAGGTCCACGATAGGATAGGATTACGATGGATATGATCACTCGCTGATATGAGGATATCAGAATAAGTAAAAAATAAAAATTGAAGAAATTTTAAATCGCATAAACCCCAGTCTAACTTTTTCGCCACCTGCATGCATGTTTTTCGCCACCTAAGAGATTAAATCTCTTGAATAACTTAGGCGGCGAAAAACATGCATGCAGGCGGCGAAAAAGTTAGACTGAGCTGTAGTACAGGATGAAGAGCACATAACTGCACGGACTTCAAAATAACTGAGACGAAAAGGCGACAATCAATTAAGCTTTACGTCAGCATGCCATGAAAAAGAACGACATGATTGAGAGCTTGTCGTTGAGACTCACTATTTTAACTAAAAGCCCCGTCATGCTGAGCTGCAGCGAGATTAACAATTTTTGAGCTCCCAAAGCCAAGGAAATTAGGAAGGATCACTTTCTGACCGACTCACCACCCCAGTCAGCAGTGAATAACTTGACTTAATGATGACCATCAACGCTTACGTAATGACGCTGACGTCATAGGCAATGCAGCGGCGGCAGGGAGCGGCTCATGCCGCCGGGAGAGCATGACGCTTATAATGATCATATTGGGATGAATATGTATTGATAAACTCATCCATCGCTCTGAATATGTATGGCTGAATGGGCCTGTTTCCATGAATATGTATGACTAAACTCTGCATTTTTAAGACTGAATGGGTCTGCCTCCATAAATATGTATGACTAAACTCATCCATCGATGTGAATATGTATGACTGAATGGGTCTGCTTCTTTGAATATTTATGAGTTGAAGGGTCTGCTTCTATGATTATTTATGACTTAAAGGGTGTGCTTTTATCAATATTTATGACTTAAAGGGCTTGCTTCTTTGAATATTTATAACTGATTGGGTCTACTAACAAGTAAATTTATGATTGAATGGATTTGCTACGATGAATATTTATGACTGAATTGGTCCACCCCTTCGAATACTTGTGGTTGATTATGTGTGTTAATATTCCTGGCTGTATGGGTACATTATCGTGAATACCTATGGCTAAATGGATCTAGGCGATGAATATAAATATATAGGCCATTTCTTTCTAAGAAATATTTATATACATGTTGCTCTATCCCGACGGATAATCATGGCTAAAAAATCAGTACTTAGAATAGTCATGTCTTCATTAGACTATTTACGTGAATATTTGTGAAAATAAAATACACTCTTTTGAAGAACTATGTCTAAGTTAGTTGTTCTTTGTGAATACGAGTATTATTACTGAATGGGCCTATGAATGTGAATATTTATGTGCAGATAGGCATCAAAATGCCAACCACTGAAATTTGTCTATTATACCTCGCCATGCAAAATACTTAACATGTAGTCATCATATTTGCTCTCTTTCTAACTACGCTGAATTCTTCGCGAGGTCATAGGTCGAAAAAGGGTAGGATTTTATATTACATTTATAGAATAATAACAGGACCCGTGGAAATTCCACGGACAATGTGATCGTTAACCTAGGTGGACCCGTAAAAAAATTCCTTCAGCATTACCTAACCTATCACATCCTAACTTTTCCTATCCTAACCTATCCTAACTTATCCTATCCTAACCTATCCTATCCCATCCTAACAGAACCTAACCTATCCTAACATAACCTGTCGTACCCGAACCTATCCTGATATAATGTCAAACATATCAATGCACGTGAAAGTCATCTTTTAATGTTACACTGAGCAATTCGGTATCCATGATACCGCAAACTCGGACGAAAGGGTAACGAACGGACTAACTAACTAAGGAACTAAGTAGCTAAGGAACTAAGGAAGGAGCAAGCAGAACATTATATTGATGTTTATGTTACGAAGAGCATCATTCTAAACGATTCTCGAAGTTCATCAAGCTTCCGAGATTCAGGAAAACGTGGGAGCATAAAACTTCAGTTCTCTATGTAAATGCTTGGCCTCTGAGTCGAGTTTTCTTAAAAGTACGGAAATTTTAACGAAAGCAGTGTCTGTGTAGAGAAGATAACGCTCAATTTTGGCATGCTCTGTGTAAAATCAGAAATTGTGAAGCTTCGCATGATGTCTGGACGCTGCAGCGTACATTGCGTTCAGAAATTGAAACAAAATTACAAGGAGGAGGTCCTAAAGCCATTCAAAATTGACATTTCGGTACACGATCAAATTCCACAGAATTACAAGTGAACCCTTCACGTGCCGATATCTAGATAGTCTAAGAAAGTCAAACTGATTTAAAGGTTCTGTCAAAGGACCTATTTTGAACATTTATTTACACTTGAAAAATGGATTGGATTCACCCTCTCTCCGTGTATGTCAGGTCATCATTAGCAGAGTGTGTCCACTGAAAGAGAGCATTTCAACTTCGCCAATTTTGCTCGTTTTTTTTACAGGTTCTGAGAGCACTTGCTCCTATCGTAATTAACTAGACCTGTTCTCGGTCACCAAATCTGGGGACTAGAAAAGCAATCAATCTCAAACCAAAAGTGGTATACTGACTGAGCGGTTTTAAAAAGAGCACGTCTTTAATTAAATAATATACTTTTCCGTCTGACGAGCGAGTTCCAACATCCATCTCTCGAAGCATACTCGTACATACATGAAGGAATGCTATTGCAATGTTTATGCTGAAAATATACTTTTTTTACGCTTTCACTGGTCGTCGATATCAATTTTTCATCCTTAGTGAATGAGGTAATGAACAGGCTAACGTACTCCTAAGCTCGCTTGATGGATGTTAATTTTGGAGATTGAGGGGACCGTCACGACAATTAAACAATTCTTTTACATCAGTAACTCATAATTTATTTGAAACGACATGTAATGATTGTTTTGTTATCATAAGTTTCAATCATCTTCAGGATGAAAAAGTTAATTGAAAACACAGCTTATTTACACAGTATCTGCCAATGATCGTGTGAAGTCATTTTTCACTAAATGTTTATGTCATCTTTATGACTAAGTGGCATCTTTAAAGATGACGCCCCTCCCAGGTGTTCCCTTTCCCACATTATTCACTCTCCTAAGATACGGTGGCATATATACAGTTCCGAATAAATGGGTTTTTGTCTTTTTTTAAAAATATTTTTTTGGGTGTGCAGATATTTTTGGATCTCATTATTTCGTGTCAAAATATTGCCAACTAATTACTATTTCGGTGAGTTTCATTAAGACGAGTTTCTAAAGCTGCATCATACCAGAACATTTCCAACAAAAATATCTATCATTAGAACTGATAAGGGACCCAAAGATCAGTCAACTTATAAGGCTTAGAATTTTTTTCTAGTATAACCCTAGTAAAAGTGAATAATTCATATGTTGAAACTGGTTACGCTATTTTCATGACATGTATTTGTCTTATCTCTCATATATATGTTATATATGCAGTATATATATATTATACATTTATATGAAGTGATATTTTGTTTCTGAATTCAGATGTGTTTCCTGAATTCTGATAACTCGGGCAAAATTCAGTTCGTGGCAAGGCAACGAAAAACTAGTTTTTGCACATTATTTTCATGCTACACGTGAGATGTCTTCCCCAACTTATTTAAATAGATATGCATGTGAATGAATAGTGAGATGAAAGTATATTAAAAACATCGGTTAGCTAGAAATGAGTTGTAGGGTCAAACTGTAATTAATAAAATTAGAAAAACATGACTTGCATATAAGATAGCGACGTCGAACATTTCCCTCAGAAATCAGCGAAAATTGAAATCAGCGTGAACTGTGAACACAACAGCGGCGTCTATTCCAACGTGAGAAAAATAATTATGATTCATTTGTTATATTGCTATTTTTGTGCCCATCCATTGATGCAAATTTTTGCAGGCTCTTTTTGTATTTCAAACTTGACTGGAGGATTGAATTTCCTTTGTTTATGATGCCCATATTTTAAATTACAATTCCAATTTTGGGGCTATTATTAAAAAAAAAAATTTTAGTGTCAGAGGCCAAATTTCTGTTTAGCGGTGCAGCTAGGAGATTAAGTTCTTCTTTCGTCTTGGCGACAACAAAGGAAATTATTTGGAAATCGGCTCCGGATTTTGATGAGTGTTTTATTCCTCTTTTGTAGGGGAAACGATTACATTTAAGTGAAATAGAGTGAGGAACTTGCACTCACTGACTCATAAGGCAATTGCGTAGGAAACATTGAAATCATAGCCCACGTAGGGAAATAAAAATCGAAGAATGACCCAACAAAGGGATTGGATTAAAATTTTTCCTGAAATGAAAAATTAGTTGGTAAGTAGAATTAGAAACTGCGGTTTAGCTTACTGAATATTTTCGTTAGCAATTTTGACTCTCCTGAGGTTAAACGGAAATGTACAGAACCGAAATTTGAACCCAACAGAAATTTAACCCAACCGAAATTTGAACCCAACAGAAATTTAACCCAACCGAAATTTGAACCCAACAGAAATTTAACCCAACCGAAATTTGAACACAACAGAAATTTGAACACAACCGAAATTTGAACACAACCGAAATTTGAACACAACCGAAATTTGAACACAACCGAAATTTGAACCCAACCAAAATTTGAATCCAACCGAAATTTGAACCCAACCGAAATTTGAACACAACTGTAATTTGAACACATCCGAAATTTGAACCCAACCGAAATATTAGGAGAAATTTTCAGGGAGATTTTAATTAGAGCATCTGGGCGGCGAGGACCGGAACAAGAAATCTGTCAAGCTTCACTTTTACGAGGCCGAAGAGCTCCGTTTACAGGGACCATCAAATGAACGACTTTCCATCACTGAAAGACTTTCCCAAATCCCGCACCGAAGTCTTCTTTTGAAATGAAACTTGGTACGGGGCAGTCGCCTGTTAAACCTTGGTGTTTGTGCAGCTCTGGCCCTTCACAGCAATCCTAAAGGGTGCCATTTATTCTTACTGGCTATGTACTCGTTTTGTAATACGTGCGTATAATTGTGCAAGTTTGTTATTTAATACGACGACAATATTAAATGTCTAAAATTAAATGAACATATAACATTCATTCTACGTTTAATTATGTGTTTTTAAATCTACGCAATGCTTGTTTGTTATCTTGAGTATATGCAAAGCTTTTTTTAATATTTTAATTGCACGTAGTGTTGATTTTGAACTATAATTATGTGCAACAAGTTTGTATTATTATTATGCGCAATATTTGTTTTTCACACTAATTATAATTGAAAACTTGTTTGTCAAAACAATTATGAGCAACATTTGGTGGTTATTTTATATATAAATATATACATACGCAATACTTGTTTGGTATCATAAATATACCCAATACTTGTCTGTTCAAGGTCGAACTAAGCTGAGAACGCAATAAGAGCGATATTTCTTTGAAATGCGACGGAAAAAAACACTCCAAGCAGGCACTGAACTTGCTAGGACTAGCAACATAGGCCTTCATTTTGCTGCGTCATTCATCTCGTCCTCAGTGGTAAATTATTTTTTTGCGTTTACGAGCCGCGAAAAATCACATCGAGGTGAATTTTACCAGCGTTCCTGAATAGCAAAAGTCAGCTCTGCCCAGTCTAACTTTTTCGCCGCCTGCATAGATGTTTTTCGCCACCCAAGGTATTAAATCGCTTTGGCGGCGAAAAACATGCATGCTCCGGCGAAAAAATGAGACTAGGTTGTTTGCGTCTTTATATGAAGGTCCGGGTATTTTGTGACAAATTTTTACATTTGCATATGGAGGTATTGCTCAGCGAGAAGAGTAGCGTGAGAATTAATAGCGTGTTTGGTCATAGATAACGATAAGAATATTATTACTTCTTGTCTGCATTTGCTTCAACTTGATTTAACTTAACGGAGACGACATCCTGATGTTACTGTTGAGATGTTGATAACGCTATGCTATGATGTCATTTGAAATGTTGACATGAACTTCTCTGAGAGCTATTAGCTAGCGTATGTATGCATGTATATGGCAAAGTAATACAATACGTTGATTAGAATTAAATCTCCAGATTCCACATTTATAAACCACGTACAATTACGAAAATTGGAATTTGTATAAACAGTAGTATAAAATGGCTAACAATGTTTCTCAAACCCACAAATATTTGTTAGAAAAAATATGTAGGAACATGTATAATAAATACGTGAACAAAAGTTTACAATACCCGACTTTTTCTCAATATTATACATTAAAATTATTGTAGAATTATTCCAGAATGTTCTAATACATTCTACTCTTTGGCAACCGAACTTTCATCAGGATTCAGCTCCAATCACGTCTCATTAGTACAGCAGCTCGTTCTGAAAGGTTGTTAGCAAGGGTAAGAACAAGGACATCAGCCAAGACCTTCGCGAACGTGGAGTTCCATAATGAAAGTTAGGAATATCGGAAGATTTGAGCACAGCTGTGTGTTCCTATAGCTTCGGCTGGAACCATAATACATAGATGGAAGTGCCGTAATACGACTCTCAGTAAGCCTCGAACTGGCCGTCCACTAAAGATTACCGACCGTGCTGTTCGAAAATTGGCCGGAACACTAGTGCAGAGGCCTCAAACTACTCGTGAAGAATTGAAGGATGAGCTCAAGGAATCTGGGGTCGAAGCCAGTAAGCACACGATCAGCAGGGCACTACGCCGTGAAGGTCTTCGCTCCCGCACCCCTCGTAGGACACCTCTTCTCCTGAAATGTCACGTCAAGGCCAGGCTGAAGTATGCCAACGACCATTTGGACAAGCCAGCAATGTTTTGGAGCTCAGTACTGTGGTCAGATGAAACCAAAATTGAACTATTTGGGAGGAACAGCACAAACCATATTAGGGGTCAACAAAAAAAAAAGTATAAACCAAAGTACACCATACCCACTGTTAAGTTTGGAGGTGGCTCAATCATGGTGTGGGGATGTTTCAGCTCATCAGGAGTAGGTAAACTTCACACCATTGAAGGAACCATGAATGGCAGGAAATATCGTGAAATATTGGAAGAGCAACTCTTACCTTCAGCTCGTTTGTTAAAATTGAAACGTGGATGGACCTTCCAACAAGACAACTATCCAAAGCATTCTGCAAATGAAACAAAGGAATGGTTGAGAATAAAAAAGATGAACATTTTAGAATGACCAAGTCAATCCCCAGACATGAATCCGATCGAAAACTTGTGGAGAGAATTGATATTGAAGATTCATTAGAGAGGTCCCAATTACATCACTGTGCTCAAGAAAATTTGCATTGAAGAATGGAATAAGACTACACCCGAAACCTGAGAATGACGGGTAGTGAACTACTCTAAACGTCTTGAAGCCATAATTAAATATAACAACTATGCAACGAAGTAGTAATATACTCGTATGTATATCTTGAAAGGTTCTGTTCACCTATTCATTATACATATTCCTACATTTATTTTCTATTAAATACTTGAGGGTTTTACATGTATTATTAACCTTATTGTTTATATATAGTCAAATTTTCGTAATTGTCCGTGGTCTAAAAATGTGGAATCAGCCGATTTAACCAATACGTGATATTATTTTGTCCCCCACTGAATGTACAGATGTCTACAGCGTAAAAGCTGCATTATGTCTAGGAAGAAAAAAATATTTTGTTTACTCTAATTTAAATTCCAGTCAGAACCACATGTTTCGCATGTGTCTAATAGAAGCACAGAAATCGTAAGGGTTTGAAATTGAAATTATTTTTGAAAAAAGAATAAACTGAAATAAAACAAAAGCTAGAGCTCAAGATATTCACCATCACATGACGCTCGAAGGTTGAGCGTGTAGTTCATTGAACATTTCTTCTAGAAGAAGCTTGCATTAATTCCTCAAACTGCAAAGAAAATAGCAACGGAGAGCGCGAATTTCAGCGATATTCATTTGTATTCATCGAGTAATTGTACCACAAACATAACAATATCAAGTTGCGCTAAATTAGGGTTCATTGACAGAGGGTTTCAAAGCGGCTATTGTTCATGAAACACAAGGTGTTTTTAGAGGAAAATACAATAGCGAAGACTCCGGTGTTATTGCACGATAAATAGATGTTATTGCAGCATTTGATCGCAATTTAACGCGAATGTTTTGATGAGATGCGAAATGATTAGACTGCGAGAGCGTTACGTGAGACTCGTGTTCAAAATTTGCGGTAATGAAATTTTGTGTTTAGAATAGGAACTGAGCAGGGATGTAGCATCACCTGGAGCACTGCAATTTGAGAATGTTCATGGTATTGAAGCAGATTCATATGAATGCTAGATTTGAAACAGATATGACTTTCTGCTACTCTGCTATGCATGAAAAAATTAAAAATCTCTCTTAATGAAAACACATGCGCAACTTTGCATGCAGAAATAAGGTACTAATAGCTAAAATAACCGTCAATGCGAAGAACGGGATCAAATTGAAAAATCCCCGTAGAGATAATTATTGTCGAGACTTCCAATCGAAAAGTCACATGTATAATTTACTTTTTCTAAAGCGAGCTGTCAGGTAGTGAGCTCTTTGGAGTATAACAGATTCCCTTATTGGTTTTCGTATCAAAAAACGAAAGCAAATTAAGTACGTTATGTTTTTTCCCCAATTTTTCAACCTTACGAAACTGTTCCAGTTCAACAAGTGTTGAAGTACGAAGAGAATCACCTATCGTCTCTCCTAAAAGAACACTCAATTGTTAAAATTCTAAGTCCGTCAATCGTTATGTTTGTTGAGTTAGATCCCAATTCAGAATCCTTCATCGCAAATAAAAACTAACTAAACATTGTAAAACACGTACAGTAGAACGTCGAGCAGTTTCATTGTTTCAAGAGGAGAAAGTGTGCACCATCGTGCTTGTGTGTGCCCAGGCTAGCCAAAATATAAGAAAATATAACCTAATTCATGGGAGTATGCGATAGTTAGTATCATATGTAAAATGACTGTTTAACTGCACATGTACTTCTTAATCCATTTCTCTGGCATATTGGGTCATTAGTACCATACGTGGAATGACTGTTTAAATATACTACTTAATAAATTTCTCGTGCATATTGGATCATCGATAGCATATGTAAAATGACTATTTTAATATACTTCTTAATCCATTTAATGTCGTATTGGGACATTGGTAATATAATTAGGTAATCTTTTAAGTACGACAGTTTTGCATCAAAGCAGCATTTGCCAAATTTCGTCTGCATAACTAACGTAGCATAAAATGTGATTCGATATGAAAGCGTCGGATTCGTGAAGCGCAAATTTCAAATAGCTTTTTTCAGCTTTAAATTGTTTTCACATTCCACCCTCAGAATACATGCACGGATAAAATGATTGTAGATTTAACAGCATTAAAAATATTTTTCTATGCCCTGTTGTTAAGCTGCGTCGATGTGAACTTGAGAGTTTACCTTTACATCTAGTGAAAGCTTTTGCTTACACCGATGTTATTTGTCGGGCAGGGCAGAGTAACGCGACACCGACAACGATTCTAATTCGTGCAACACGCATAGAAATCCAATCAAAAAAGCCCTCGAAAGATTCCGCCTACAATGAAAAATCCTCAAGACACTGGTGTGATGCTTAAAATTCATCTTTAAAGTGCAATACGAGAACAAGGAAGGATGTAGCACCTCAAACCCTGGGTTACTTAACAACACCATGCGAAATTTATTATGAAATAGTTTCAGACTCCCTTACCACAACAAAGATGTTCAAAGAGAGGAAGGATGAATGGACCATTTAGTTGGAGTTGGAGGAACACGAATCGATGCACAAAGTCTGCTCACTCACAAGATTCTCGGCGCATAGAAAAAGTGAATTTAAAAGGAAGTTTGTGAAACAAGATTAAAGTTAAAGAAGAAAGTCAGAGGTGCTGAAAAACAGGAAAGGAAACAGGAAAAAAGATATAGCATGATATAACTTGATTAAACAAAAAACATATTTTATTTCAACGAAAGGAAGGCCTACCTAGCTCTCAGCTCGGGACCTCACATTTCCCCCTGGGAGTACTAATTCCCGTAGATACAATAGTTGCATCTCACTGGGGGCACATCAGGCATGAATACAATGACAAAATAATCACAATGATAACACATGTGGATATGATGAATAGTAAAACCCGGACATTATAGGAAATAATAATGATAACTAAAATAACACACGAGAATGGTAACAAGATTCAAAACCGAACAATAATAGGTACAGATTGATACCTCGTGATTTGAATGAATCAAAATAAAGACATAATAGGCAGGTGACCTCTGCTAAATGCAGACTCGAACTAAAAAAAACATGAATATACTTCGAGTGATGAAAAGCACTTGAACTTAACATTAATGGGCAATAATAACTTAATTAGGAATCAAAATGAAATAGTAAGGAAGCAACACAAGATGATAAACATAACAACAACACAAAGTTACTCAGGAGAATAGTAAAATAAAAAACAAAAAAAAAAACTAATTACCGCCTTCGTAAAACATGGACGAAGCAAAATCAAAACAAATCAGCAACAGAGTGATGTCTTGTGGGACAAATAGAACAAAGCAAAGATTCATTAATCAGATGCTCTTTGTAAGATTTGCGACTGAATCCAAAAAGAACAATGTAGAACAATATTGTAAAAGAGCTGAAAAATTTCATAGCGAGAGAAAGAATAATAAAGAGAGAGAGAGAGAGAGGAGGAATAACAAAGAGCCCTACCTCCACCGCCGCATTTCTTCTCATGGAGTCCCTCTAGAGCCTGACATCGTCTCTCAATTAGACACTTGGCTAAGTATTGGACTGGAGAGCTTCGAGAGCTTCTTAAACCTTTCAACTGCCAAATAAATCGATACTGAACTTCACGAGAGCAAGTTTTTATAGCCGTTGAAAAGCTTCCGGGTTTCCAAATAAAGAAAAGGCCGCTAACAATTCAGCTAAATGATTACTAAGAAAGAACGGTTGTTACTGAACGAAGAATGAATGACGATAAGAATGAACTTAAGAAAAGGCTTTTCCATGTAAGCCAAAGAAAAAGACATTGGTCAATGCTAGCTCAAACTCGAGTTAGTTGCTTCCTTCAGCAATCGATAACTCTGTTCTAGGCAAAATTACAGAGGCAAGGTAGATATTATCTATAATGAATTGTACTTTCGACTATAATGTCAAGTGTTACCTTTTTTTGCATTGATAATACCACATTCGAGTTATTGTTTCAAGTTTACTATCACATATGGGTTATTGTTTGGAAAGCATGTATTAACATCAAGGTTTGCAAGTTCATGGATTGGGTCTCACGACAAATTTTTTACTTTCATTACACTTCACTCAGATATGTGCGTACAAATTAGACTTCTGATTAAAAAATTTAGAATTCTGATTAAAAATAATTTTCAGCCTTCCCACGTTCAAAACGGGGTTCCCTTGTCAATTTTCTTAAAAATAAACGAGTAAAAAAATTCCACAGGGTTATTTATTGCATAAGGTTTGTAAAAAAAACCGAGTTTTGTGTCACTTTGGCAAAATAGTTCAATTTTTCGCTACGTTTGACCATAACATGATACTCCATAGCGAAAATGCTTCTTCACATTTTCTGTGGCAACGTTCTAACGCCTTTTCAGGTGGCGAGTATTAATACTGATGCCTCACGTGGGTGGCGATGTCTCAAGCCCGGCAGAGGAAACAAGGTAGGTTCAAACCAGTCTTTTTTTAGTTAAAAAAATGGGGTTTTACTGACGTCACGACAACGTATCAATAGCAGCGCTCAAATCGCATCTGGTAACACTGCTACCCCCAAATCAGGCTTCAAGATTGGCCTAACGACAATGCGTTTTGGTGACGTCATAGAGTTTGTTTGAAATAAAGTCGATCTATTGGCTAGCCGAACAAGAGGAGGTGTATTTTCTCCCATTGAAATGACCCTACCTTATTTCGTCTACCGTGGTCTCAAGTCGGCCATCAGCGAAGTGTGGGACACTTGGGAGACACTTGCGTTCACGCCTGACTCCAGCAACTGATCATGAAAATTTTTACGAGTGAACGCATCCTTTCCTGCTAACACTTTGACTGCGGCAGGTAAAACTGAAGTTTAATATTCTATTCAAATTTAAAGTCAGTTGTAGTAAGCAATGTTGGAAATATCAAACATTACCTGGATCATGTTTTCATTTAGTTTTGTTTGACTAAGCATTTTCAACAATTGACTTTGGGACTACTGTTGGTCCCAAATAATGCTCCCTCAGTGACCAAATATGGCTCACGTCGCAGTCAAAGTGTTAAAAGTGGGAATAAAGTACTTTTACCCTGAAAAGTGCACTAATATGAAGCTTGAAGTGTAGAGTAAAGTACTTTCATTAACAAAGAAAAATAACGGTAAAAGAGTGTTAGTTGCGTTGTACAAAAATAACGCAAGCGTAGTAATTATGCATTTTGTTTACCTTCTGTAACTTGGTTTGTGACAAATCTGGCACGCAGTGCATGCAAGGGATAATATTTGCCAGGGCAATTTCTGTTTGTTTCTCTGTCAACTTTGGCCGGACTTTGGCCGGTTGAGTCTTCCGTCAACTTTGGCCGGTTGAGGACAATAATTATGTTATTAATTGTGTTCCCATAGTTTTTGAATTTAGTTACAATATCATGTAATGATTACCAAGGCACATTCAATCATTGTTTAGATGTGTTCTGGGTTGAAGAATTGTAAATACATTTTTCAATTATCTTGTGATGCGCTTCACCTAACATTTTTTTGACCTCCATCATGACCGGGAAACATGAAGTGTTCGGTCTAAAAAAATTACCGGATGTAACGCACATTTTGCATGACACAACGTGATCTTAAATTTTGAATAAGTATTCAATTCTCATAAACAATAGTTTTCGTTATTTCTATTAATTTTTAGGTGGATTTTGCAATTTTGAAAACAAAGCAGAAACTGACGATATTTCATCAGTCCCAACCCAATTTCATTTACAAAACCTTGGAAAACCGTGAGTGAACGAAAGATCCACTGAAACTCAGGATGGTAGTTGCAAAAATCCACATAAAACCATGCCTGGAGTGAATATCTATTGAAAACCTTTCCAAATTTAGAAATCCATTGAAAAGCAATCTCAAGCGAAGGCTTTGCAGAAAACTTCGTGTCTCCGCTGGAAGAAATTGAGTACAAACAAAAAGTGCCGGACAGACACAGAGCGCAGTGCCTCGCGCTGCTCAGTTTTCGGCTTTTACTCCGCGGTAAAAATCGCGGTTCGAGCCTTGCAACATTTGACAGAATCAAAAACTAAAGTGTGCCCCATTTTTGCATTAATAAAAACGATGGTTTTTCAGGGACCTGACGAGGGAATGGGCTTTACGTTCTCTCAGTCCTGCCCGTACAGGCAGCAACTTGCGACAATTGTGACCAATGGTCCTTTGAACTAGAATACAAAGGCCGTCAGAAATGACGCAACTCAATTTAGTCTATGGAATACTGACGTTGTTAAATTAGTTATTTACTTTTGTAAAATAGCTTTATGGTTTGATTATTTCAACGACTGAGAGAGAGTGAACACCGTGTTAGTGACACTGGCTTTCCTAAACTTCATTTATTCCGAATATGCAGATTTCAAACTATGTATACTATCCTAATAATACCTGTAGTTTAAATATTGTGCTTACAAGTCCGTGAGGTAGTGAAAACTGCATAAAAAATCCGGGGGGTAGAATTCATATCAAACCAACAGGAGGATAAATCTGGATCATGAAACAATGATTGATCTAATTTCGTACACTAAAAACGAATGCAGAAGACTTTCATTACATTCGATAAGTAACTAAGATCTACAAAATATTATTTAGTCATAAATTAGCTGGTTTGAATAGACTGCTGCCTGTTTAGTTTTCAGCTACAATTAAAGCTCAGCAATTCACAATTCATCTCTTAATTGGGAACGAATTTGCTCGTAGACACGTCATACGGCCACATTTTTCTAAGTCAGTTGCCTTCTAAAGAAATAGGCTAGCACGTCGAGGAAAGGGAAATACTTTTGGTTTGGAAACAGGTTTAAAATTGGGACACTTTTGGAAGGAGATCATTTTTCGAAGAATCTCAGCTCTAAATCAGATCTAAATGCATAAAATTATAAAAGACACACCATTTTTAACTAGGTAGTTTATTATAAATCTTACTCAAATGATAAATATAGAGAACCAACGTTCTTGATGCAGTTTTTAATCGCAAACGTTTAAAATCTAAAACATCCACCTTTAGTGCCGGGCTAAAAAAAAAGCCAAACGAAAAGTATGCAAATAAGCAAATAAAAAGGCCACATAAGTGTGAAAAGGCTACAAAAGAACAAACCCATCTGTGTCGTAAGCCCTAAAAACTTATTCCTAACCTCCATGAAGAAATTAGCCATGGATCGCCTTCAGCAATGAACCCATTCTTTGCGACGCGCTCCTCACGCTTCTCACGCTGCAGTAATCGTCCAGTTTCCAGAGCTGCTCATTATGTATTTGGGCATCTGATTTTAAGCATTTAGTTCAGACGTTCACGTTGAATAGAGCGAGCAAATTTCACGGACAATTTGCAGTTAACGGGCTTTGTGCACACAGCGAGCGCATTACGTGAGAGGTTTACCACTCCTCCAAGGCAATGAAACTCAAAACTCAAGAAAATGGGGCAGTTTGGAGCAATACGAAGCCATTTCCTGGATGCCAAACGCCTGGAATCAGCGTGCCAGGTCCGTACGAGATGTAGCGGAAAATTGCTCTTTAACGTAACAGTGAGAGTCTTTCCAGACGGCGGTTCCCGAAGTCTTGCGGCGGTTCCTTCTTGTAAAGCTACAACACATTACAGAGCTACCGGGGGTCTGCAAACTATAATAGGGCGGCAAAATATTCCACTTGAACCTTCTAAATAGTATGAGCTCTTCTAAATCGCATCGTCTGCTATAATGACGATCATTTGCATAATTTAGGTATTCAGATAGACTATGAAGTGAAATGTTCTGAGCTTTGGGGCCTCTTCAGCGGCTTTTTGTTTGTCATACAGCAGTTTTGTCGGCAAATATGATGGCCGAACAATACGAGCAATACTTGATCCAAACGAAAACTTGATATAAGAGAACATAATCCTGCGAAAATTTCCGCGAATGCTTTAGTGTTGGAATCATTTTGTTGATATATTTACATACTTGTGAATATAATATTGACCACTATGATAACATTTTAAAAGGATTCGTTTTTCTTTGTGGTGTTGGAACTTCATAAAATTATTCGCCATCTTCAAACGTTTGATGTGATAAATGTCTAATGTGAATATCGGCTTTGCTGTCCAATTTGGTCACAGAATTTAATGGAAGGCGACTCTAGTTTATTTCTAGGAAAGGATATTTTTGGTTCTATCGACAAGATTATGCATCACATGGTGACAATTTTACATTTTCTCACTAAAAAACAAGAAATTTTGGAACTTTTTGTGAAAATGAAATCTTTAGAAATGAGAATGCTTTCGGTTTTAGAGAGGCTGCTAATTGGCTCTGGTTTTGAAGGTGCACTATTTTCCCGTTTACCATATTGTGCTTTACAAGTGAGATGGTGATAATTCGCATGTTTTCTCATTGAATCGATCTTCTAGAGCAAGCATGATTGGAGTTTCCAAGAAGAAAGTTATCCTATAGTGAATGGTTACTTATTTTTTTTGGAACGCATTTGCTTTGTAGATCTACATATACTATCACAATTATACAGTAGAGGTGCAACGACTTATGTTCCAATGGGAGGCGTTGTTGGCTCGATGATCGCAGTGACTTCCACATTTGTGGTGGGTGCGTTATCAAGGAACAACGAAGCAGTATCTAAAACTTTAGAAAGTGAGTTAATTAAACTTACTCTCGACTAAGTGTACGACTCTGTAACATATAAAAAGTATTACAAATGTTTCGAATAAATCCACTGCATCAAAGAAAGCGTTGGGTGTCCAATGAGGCTACTGTTGTTCATTCACACAAAATTGAGGTACCCGAAAATTATTTCAACCAAAAAACAAGGGTCGAATTCACTTAAAATATTTGCCATTATTTTAAAGTTGATCTCAGTTATTCACATGAAAAAAGGAAGGTTTGCTCCTGCTGATGAACGCTTCAAAAATTGCGGAAGTCAAATTAAGATCTGCTCCTATTGTAATTTTAAGAAAACATTAAGAATATGTTTCCCTTACTAATACATCATTATGTTCAGCAACTAATTTGAATGTTTGCAGTAACATTCCACTTCGTCAATTGCTCACAATGAACATGCCGCTTGTTTCTCTCCGTAAGTAAGCACCAATAAGAAGAGAGTCTGCTACTTCCTTATTACATCAAAATGTACTTCTCTCCGGGGACATTTTCCGAATACCAATGGAATGATTTATATGTTTGTCCAGCACCTCGGTTTACGATTAAATTTCCTTGGGTTCGGAAGAGGGTTTTTATTGACACTAAGAACGCATTATCGTCGCTATATTTCCCCAATTGGCCCCTCGCAGCCGTAAAAGTTCGGCACTCGCTGCTGTGCGCAAACGAGAATTTCTTGCAGCTGTAACTGCTTGCAAACAGGACGGACTGGTGATCGTTTGCTTGTCCCGACTCATGTACGATTAGGGAAGTTTTCGAGCGAAAAATTTAGCCATTCATTACTAGAGAAGACTGGTCTGTCTGCTTTAATCTGAGCCAAATAAAATTGAGGAATGACGGCACTTGAAATTGACATAACTCCATTTAGCATTCAGAAAATTTAAGAAAGTATAATAAGTGGGATTGAACCACGCTAGGTTTTTTAAGCAATTCAATACTTCTGAATTCTTTGGCATGTTGTTGCTCTCTTTCTTTAGCTTGAACTTTTCTTGCACCGATAAAAATGAGGAGTGAACAAATTTTCAACTAATAATTGCTTTCATTTCAGGTATGAACCAATATGCCTCCCATTCTACAAAAATGTCAGACAAAAATATTGTCGTTGAAATATTTACTAGATAAAACAACATAAGTGCACGCCAATACAAACGAAATGAAAGAATAAACCAACATGTGAGAGTCAATCAAATTTGCATTGTCTTCCGAATATGTTGAAAGGCTTTGACGTTCTATTTCTTCATACTCCCTTCAAACAAACAAATTATCATATTTACTTCAACACAAATTCCTGAACACGTTAAAGAAACGCAATATGACGTAAGCTCCATAAGCATACAAATTTAGTTTTTTGATTCTGATTGCCTAATATGGTTCGTGGCCACGGTTCTGCCAGGCTTATCTGGCAGAACTGCATCGAGAGACGCACCAGTAGCGGGGAAATGGCGACTTCTATAATCATTCCCACCACAGCATTTCACACCACAATCTGCCACTATATTCACAATCACTCATTCCACCACTGCATTCCATATCACTCGTCTTACCATTACACTCACTACCACTCATTCTACTACTTCATTTACCACCACTCAAACTACTACATTCACTACTGCTCATAGTACCACTACGTTCACTATCACTGATGCTACCAGTACACCAGTATACTACCACCAGTATTACAGCTCAAACTACCGCCAAAACTACCACTAAACACCGCTTCATTTACAAAATTTTTGAAATCGACTTAACTTCTTCAATGTCACCCAATTGAGTATCACTCATACCACCATTTCAATGAGCACTGCGCTAGCAGCACAAATGCAAACAATCAAGTTTTGCTATAGTTGCACACGTCACAATAACCAAGGTTTCGACCGTACCTTACTTACAAATGTGAGTCTTTCGCTACGACATATCTTCTTGCTGCGCCGCCCTCTGCAATAATTTTCTCAACGCGTCTTTTCGTAGTTTGTGATGCTTATTTCTTTTGCATAGCGACCTCCCCACGACACCCCGTGGCAGCTCTGAGTGTATTGTCACAGGCGCAGGGATGCCTAGGTGCTTGAAAACATATTGTACGTTTCTTTACAATGATCAGGAATGTGTGTTGATATAAACGGGATAATGTGCAAGTTTGCAGGGGAAAAGGATTTCAACTTATTCAAAAGACAATGCAAATTTTGTTGACTGTTAGATTTTTTGTCTTACTTGTATCGGCGTGCATTTTTGTGGTCAATAAATCTAGCAAATATTTCAAAGCTTCCAAAGGAATAACTGAATACTGTTCTTCATACACAAAATAAGACACCTACGTGTAATCAGCAGTAAAGAGGAAAAATTAAGAAGACTTAAAGTTTCTCTTTCAGAATTTTTGCCCAAATTATCGTAATTACGAAGCACTGGCATTAGGATTGCTCTGGCATCAGGTCGTCACTGGCGTCACAATAGAGACAGAACTTGTTAGCGAACTTCATAAGACACATTCGGCCGCGAATTCGAGAAGAAATTAAAACTTTGAACACTTTAATTGAGTGTGCCATACACGTGCAGCGGTTCAAAGTTAAATTTAAATTTTTTACACACGGTTATCAATGGGCTGGAGCACAATTTCTTTTCAAAACGTGTTTTCTGATTGTTTTTCAATGAGTAGTTCATTTTTAAGTTACATCTTCTCTCGCTAACAGTCTCAAATGAAGAGCAATTCCACATCAGTCACAGCAATATTATGAACTGTGAGTCAGCTAAAAAATTCGCGCAAATTGCTGGTTTTTACTTGACAAAGCTTACATTAAATGTTCCATTCAACTTTATATCACATCTGGCACAGGAACACTTGTTCTCTGTAGAAGGGCAGCGACGCAATGGTTTACATCGAGGAAATTGTTATTTGAAGGCGCGACTATTTCAGATTGAAAAATTTGACCGTGTTTCTAAGTTTTATTCTTCATTGTATCCACGCGTAGCTGAGCGAGCCTATAGGGATTATGTTGGATACGTTTGTTTTCTTCGCTCGCCCGTTTATCGATGACTCGCGTCCGTCAAAAATGACGTGCAATTGTGTAAGTAAATTTTCATAGAGTGAACTGCTCATACACTGCAGGAGCTAATGCGGGCGTCCTCTATTGAGGTGAAATATTTTTGCCAGAGTCAAAAATGTGTAAAATAATAAATGTAAATTTTAGTGTAAATGTCATTCAGAAAAACGTGAACGCTCATGCAATTTTCTGTTTTCCACCCACATTTTTCTTTTTGAACCTTTATACTCAAAAAATCTTGCTGAAATTTCAAAGCAATACGACGAGTTCGATGTGAGCAAGGCGGCTTAATTAAATATCTAAAACTGAAATC
This sequence comes from Platorchestia sp. MABIK, assembly GCA_014220935.1. Lineage (NCBI taxonomy): Eukaryota > Metazoa > Arthropoda > Malacostraca > Amphipoda > Talitridae > Platorchestia > Platorchestia sp. MABIK. The sequence goes on from JACJUY010001283.1 coordinate 104,449, forward strand.
ACTGAAACAGGGTAAACAAGACAACACGTTTTTCGTGTTCGATTACAAGGATCATTTTCGATGAAAACAGCTGAATACATCAGTAAAACACGAGCAACAGGACCTACGCTGATAACAGCTCTTGTAAAACAAAGCAAACTGTGTGAACTCATTGAAGGAACGTCGACGTATTCAGCTATGTGGGCACTGATAATGATGAGGGCAAATGAAAAAAGGAAAATGGTGACTCTGAATGAAGAGAATGATTTCACTGTACGAAATAGTTTATTGAAAATAACTAACGTATAGTTTTGGTTCAATATTGATTTTTGGTTTAGGCACTTAATTTCTTGATTTATTGAGAAATATAAAAAAAACGTGAGAGTTGTGTTTCACAATTGTCACGACGCCTTTTTGTAGCGGTTTTTGGAGAGAAAAATAAGCAAACAGATTCCTCTGCGATATATTTTTCAAGCAACCTAATTCTTAGGCTTCCCCTCAGAGGGATACAACCATTGCATCCATGCGAATTAGCGCTCCCCTGGCAAAAATGTGAGGTCGCGATCTGAAGGTTATGTTGGGCTTCTTTTCGTTGAAGCAGATTAGGTTCTCACTTTTCTAACGGACCATCTTTTTCTTTTGTTCTCTTCTGTCGAGTTTTTCAGCATCTACTACTTTTTTTAACTTTAATGCTGTTTCATAAACTTATTTCCCAACTTGATGTTGCGAAGACCAGGGGATGTCTTGTGGAACTACTCATCGTGCATAAATTCCGCGTTCTCTTAACTGCTCTCCAAATGGTGTTTTCCTCCTTCCTCTTTTTGTAACACCTTTGCTGTGGATTGAGAGGCTTAACTAACTTATCCAATCTAATCTGATACTGCTAAGGCTTCTAATTCTGTGCAGGAAGTATACAATAAAATTAAATTGGTCGAAAACGTTACTCAGAGTAGAATAAATTAAAACTTAACCATTGACCTCTCAAAACCATGATTTATAACCTTTAGAATTACACTTCAATTAAAAAAAGAATTTGCCAGAAGCTAAAATGCTTACCATAGAACACTTTCCGGAATTCGATTTTCATTGCACTTCTTTTGAATAAAAGTAACGCTATTCCGCAACACGAATGATTGAGGAATAAAGCCACGTAGTTGATTTTACTAAGCCACAAAGATCAACTGTTTGGCTTACGAGTAATAAAACCAACGAATTAACATTGAAAGATCCTAAAAATCCCCTACTTGACATTCAAGGCCAACATTTCACGAGCATCATCACATTGCCTCACGACTTGCACATCGCGTCCTAGTTGCCGATTGCATGATGACCGCACCACGCAATTATGGCTGCTATTCTTGCGCCGGTGTGGCTTTGAAGCTGCATGCACCACAGGCCTCACATTCCGTCCATGATATGCCAATAAGTTGCTGGCTTCATTGCAATAAATCAGCCCTCCTGCCAATTTCCCGGCTCTTGGGAGCCTGTCTCGCCCACACCGGGCCGCGTAAGTGCGCCACTTCGCCAATTCTCAATCGTCGCTCCCGTTGAAAAATTTCTACCAATGCTATTTTTGCTACGCATTAAAGGCGATCTTTTTACTTCCGTACACACGTTTGGCATTCCATCCCTTGAAATGTATGGTGATTTGGCGAATTTTCAATCGTCGCTCCCGCTGAAAAATTTCTACCAATGCTATTTTGGCTTCGCATTAAGCTGCAGTGCACGTTTTTGGCATTCTATCCAAAGAAATGTTTCGATTTCATCAAAGTCAAAGCGTCGTTTCTGCAGAAAAATTTATATTAATGCTACTTTCGTTGTGCATTAAGCTGCAGTGCACATTTTTGGGATTCCATCCCATGAAATGTATAGTCATTTCGCCAATTCTCAATCGTGGTTCCCGCTAAAAAAATTTATCAATACTAATTTCGCTTCCCAATATAGGCGATCTTTTTGCTGCAGTGCACACGTTTGAGGTTCCATCCAATGAATTACGTCGTAGTTTTAGGGAAGTGAAAGTGTCTTTTGTGCAGAAAAATTTGTACCTTTGTTTAAATATCATTTTCGTTACACATTAAGGCGATTGTTCGGTGGCTGTTCCCACCCACGTCTGGCATGTGGTCTTTTGAAATTCATGTAAATTTTTGGCAAGAAAAAATTTGAGGCAATGTAATCTTAATGCGCTAGGAATCAGTTCACAAAACTCAGGCCGTAGATTTCAAATGTAACGTGGGAGGCCTGTCGACGGCGACATATCAGCGACTGTAAATGAGTTTTGGTGCTCACCAGACGTTACGAAATGAAAGTTATTTGCAAAAATGTTTTGGAAAACGAAACTTCGGAGCTGAATGGCTGTTGCAATAAGGCAATGCTCCTAATCATGCCAAATTGGCAAAGATTTCAAATCGAAATAAATCTCACTAAAATTTTAGTCTGTTCTCTGGACGACTGATAATTTTTCGAGAGTAAACTAAATCCTCAAAGACATCGTTATAGTTGAAAACCAATAATTTTTCCTCCAGTACAACACTAGATATAAGTGTAGAAATTGCTCCAACATATCATTGGTCAGTATGCATGATCTTTTAAGTTACGCTTTTCTGACTTTCAATTGTACCTTAATTCCATTTTTATGTTGAAACATTTGGTATACTGAATCTTGTTTGAACGTTTGAACTTGGAGTTTACTCCAAATTTAGATCTCCAAGAAAAACCGCATAAAAACTACGGTGTCCAGATATTAATTTCCACAGAATTCACCCTATTACCTTCACACGAGAAACCCCTCAGGATGTCCTCAGGATTACATGCTTGCCCGTATCAATGCCACGTGCAGAACTTTTTAACTGTACATTTAAGCGTCATGGATAATGGATTCCGAGAATCACGAGAATCGTATAATGAATCCGAGAATCACGAGAATCGTATATTGAATCCGAGAATCACGAGAATTGTAAATTGAATCCGAAAATCACGAGAATCGTATACTGAATTCTGAGAATCACGAAAATCGTATCATCAATTCCGAGAATCACGCTACTCGTTCATTGAATTCTGAGAATTACGAAAATCGTATAATCAATTCCGAGAATCACGAGAACCGTATATTGAATTCTGAGAATCACGGGAATCGTATATGGAATTCCGAGAAATACGGGAATCTTGAATTGAATTCCGAGAATCACTTATCAAAGGGATCCGTTTCCCAGAAAACAAGCCATTCCTCTCTCGGCAGAGTGACAACCTGTCGTGAACGCTGCCCTGTTTACGCTGGCGATGACGTTGCTGTCTCCTTAAAGGTTAAAAACTTGAAGTCTTTACTTAAAAAGTCCCCTTCAGAATGAGGGCTGGGCGTAGACTTAAGAGAGGCCGCTCACCATCGCGTGTTTCTGCTTCTGGAAGGAATTTATAGCTTTCACATCAAAGTGAATGCCTTCTGTAGCGGCGATTTAATGTTATGGCTCAAATGGCGCCTAAAGCGAACCTGAGGAAGCATTTCTCTCTAGCTTTCATGAATTCGAAACGCTTGTCGCACAAACTTGAGGTTATAAAGCGCGATAAATAGGAAGTGTAGTTAGTTATTTACCATTCCCGGCTGAAAAAATTATGCGCTCTGAAAATTTGATACGCGTCTTGAGGAAAATTATGCTCTTTTTGAAGCGGGAAAGTTTGGAGAAGTGGTCATATGTCTATCGTTCTTAATTTAATCATTCACAGAGCGTGAACAAGCCCACAAAGTTTTGTTCACATTCGTATCTTTCTCTCATTTATTATGCTCAGCTACAATGGATTATAAAAATGAAATATTCTGTAAGCAAAGCAAATGATACCTGAAACTTCAGAAATTAAGTCCCATCTTAATAAACTGTTTACTCTTCGAAGACCAGGATTCCCAGAAAGTACATTGAAATAGCTTCAGGAGCGTGAATTTTCTAATTTCAACACTGGTTTGATGCAAAGACTATCAGTATAAAAAACCGGCACAAACGACCGTTTACACATGCCTTTTCTGCTCCAGCTTCTTAAAGTTAAACTTAACGGAAGTCTCATACGAATTCCAACTCAGACGTTCGCCGCAACATGCCACTTCTTACTCGCTCCAATTTGAAAGCGAATTTGCGCCTCATTGGATTCTATTACAAATTTACGAGAGAAAATAAACCGCGTGCGGCTAGTGAAAGTTTTCAAAAATGGTTGCTTTCAATTTCCCCAAAATATCAAAAAGAGTAATGACATCTGCCAAAAAATTCGAAAAGTTAGGTACGAAGACAAAAATAGATAACTGGAGAAGAATTTAATCATCAATGTGTGCATTTTCTAGCAAATGGCTAGCCTGACCGACTGTGCAAAGCTCATGACGGTCTCATGAGTATGAAAGGGGTAAGCCATGGCCCTTACCGGACCTACAAAACGGTATTTCTTTTCTGTGTTCCTTGTCTTCATGCCATCATGTACTGCATCCACGACACGGTATTTCCTTCAAATGGGAATTATCTGTGTGCTATTCCCAGTTTATCACATTCACGATACTCTATTTCAGTCAAATGAGACGTATTTGGATGCCATTAACATATTCCCATTTCCTTGAAACGTAAATTCCAAACAATTACGCTACATAAGATTCGTAGCTTAATCGTTTTCAATTTGTTTCATTAGAATGAGTTTTCAAGATAGCTTTCACTTGCGCTTCAAAACACGATTTCATGTTTTGTGAAGTGGATTGAGCATCAGCGACTTTCCATTAAGTTTTCATAGAGCCCGAATAAATTGATCCTTTCCTGCCTGGTGGGCATCAATTGCAGAAGGTTACATTTTGTGTATGAAATCGATTTTTTCTTTAAGCAAGCTTAGAGATTTTTAGCAGATGGGCTATGTTCTGACTTCTGCATATGTTTAATAGGCACTTTTTCTTTTTTTTTTAATTGCTGGCTGTACTGCACTTCTGCTCGTCACAAAAGTGTTTTGCATGATACGCTTTCCTAGAACCATTGTCGCATCCAACATGACAGTCAACAAAAATAAAATTTAAAGTGAAGTTTACTTAACAGATTTCATTCGAGCAGCCTACTCACCAGAAGGAAATGTTCAAGGGAGTGCAATCGTGTGTCAAATGATTTTCACAACTGAATTCCCTCTGTTAAAATAACGTTTTTCTCACGTCACCATAGAACCACAAATGCCACAGGAACTTCAGCTTTTGTGACACACCGTGCCAACAATCTTTTAAATTTGACATTCATCGAAAAGAATCCATGTTTCTTCGGCCTCGAAACACCTTCGGCTAAACTTCAATTTTTGGGGGCAAAATACATTTGAGCGGCGCGACAGCTCGAAAAGAATAAGGCTAAAAATACAGCGAGTGCTGGAGGACTTGGAAGGCAGCGAAACCGGAGGCAGCGGCGTGTAATTTTGGGGGAGTTCGCAATGACGGACGTGTTTGGGTTTCGATGGTGAAGTGTTTGTTGTGGAGGAAAAACAAACAGCGGTCTGTCGATTGCTGTCCGTCTCCGCCTCGGTGCTCCGTCATGAACTCGGGGGAAAACCGGAAGCCTACGCACAACTGAAGACGGTTGCTTGCATGTGACCGTAAGCTGTACTACACAATCTCTCTTGTTCAGAGTCGGCGGCCTTAGAATCGCTGAGGTTATTCAACGAGGCGTATTGGAAGTAGATAATGTTAAACGAAGAATAAATAATAGTGAAAGTAATTAAGATAAGAAAACCTGGTCATTTGGGGGGGTGTTTCAAAGACAAGAATTTCGAAACTCATTGGAAGCTTCAGCTTCACATTATGTGTAGACTCGAGAAATTCCTCCTTTGTATCTTTCTTCAACCTACATTTCGTGTATTTTTTCTACCACGTATGGTATTTTTTAGGCACGCATTTTTCAAGAACCGCGGCGCTAGTCAAAAATTCATCAACGCCTCACAAAATTTCGAACAGATTAAAAAACATGCGATAGATATGGTCTTTTGAAGAGAGGGGTTATTAAATCACATGACAGAGGAATTTAATGGAGGACAGTGGCGCTGTGAAAGGCAGAGGAGCCGAGGCATGATGTTCAGAGGGGATGTTTCTTTTGTGGTGGAGAGCATCGCAATATTGCCTCGTAACTCAGCCTGTAATAATTTATTGCGAACCGTGCCGCCGACACGCATTGCTTTCCGACGAGCTCAACTTGGCTAGGCAAGTGCGAGTGCTGTGCGTAATGGCTAATGAAAATGTCTTAATTGCATTTGTGTTCGAACGTAGTCTCCGACCCTCATGCTGTTATCATCGTAAGTAGGAATGAATGGAGTGGTTTCACACGCCTTGTAGACTGCGGGCATTTAAAGAAGTTTCTTTACTTACGTAAAATTGTATTTCTTCGAATGCTTCACGTAACATCTTATTCGTGAAATACTATTTGAAATGAATTTAATTATAATTTCTTTACAACTCAAATCATTTGGAAGTGATAATCATGGTGCATAATTTGGCAGAACAATGATTTTGTTTATTCAGTAATGAGGTTAATTTTGATTAACCAAAATGTAACATGATGGTTGAATCTTATCCCATTTTTATTTGTAAAAACCTATCCGCCCGCTTTTCAACATAAGATTTAATTACTTGTTTTTAATCATCAAAATTTTAAACAGGTGATTTTCACCCTCTCGAGTATTTGGTTCATTCGTGATATTACAAAAAATGTGCACCCATTTATACTTCTGCATGTCAACAGGCAGCCTCCTGTGCACTGTTTTGCACATGTGAAATAAATTTGTCATTTTGAACAATTGTGTGAATGAAAAGTCAATTTTGCAATTTAGAGAAGTTTTGCAAATGTCAAACAAATTTTACGATTCAGAACTATTTAGCAAACGTCAAATAAATTGTGCTATACAGAACAATCTGGCATATATACAAGAATAATTTAAAAATGAATTTTGAGATTAAGAACAAATTTCTCAACGTGGAACAGATTTTTCAATTTTGAAAAACAATTTTGCAAAATCGAATAAATTTCAGAAAAAGTCAATCCGAGTGCCAGTAAATTGCACAAGCTCAGCTGTTCCGGTAAGCTCAACACTTCAGTTCAGCAAAAGCAAAAAAGAGCCAAGTACTACAACAAACTTCTGACCCGACCCTGAAAATTAATTTGCTTCTAATTCATATATTCAACACCCAGGAAAAAGTTTCACCGCTTATTTTTGGAACGAAACGCGTCACAACGAAGCGGTAAATAAATGCAAGGCCAATGGAACATCATAGATGCATATATAAATTTATCTATGACATGCAAAAACATTTATTTACAATACATTGACAAGTACATTTTTGATGTATTTCAAATTAAATCTTGAATGCTCCTTCAGCGCAACATATTACGTGATACCCGAATGTAAAAAAAAATTTAGAAATTCTTCTCCCGAGTTACGGAAAACTCATTTAATTTTTTTACATTTACAACGATTCGGGGGGCTACATGACTCATCGTCACATGATTGCGCTACAAAAGAGGAAAAAATTGCTTCCTCGAGTGTGCAAGTGGAGAATATTTACTGAAAACATACAGAAACACAAAAACGTAAACAAAGACTCAAATGCAGAAAATCATCTACAAGCAATCAAGCAATATTCCAAAATCAAGGAAGACACGATCAACCTTGCTAGAAATGAGAACACTAATTCATTTGAATAAGCATGAAATTTTTAATTTTTATCACCCATAAGTATTGTAGCTTCATGTCGAATCAGCACACAAATAAATTCAAGCAGCTCAATTTTTGGCCCCGAATTCCTGATAGAAGGACTACAAATCCCACAGTCTTGCTGTACAATTTCCAATGTATCTATATTCATTTGACCATCGTATATCTTATTATCTCACATTGGATCAACGTATTATATTTATCAATTATTGTATCCACAAATTTCTCCATTATTTTTAACCAAACAAATGTATAATAAATGCATAATCGTTCACACTTCAGATGGACCGCAGTCTATCTCGCTGTGACATTTTTCGTGTTGAGGGAAGCTGAGAACAGTTTATTTCTCAAAAGCAGGCAAGGGCAGCTCCTATGGTAGGACGAAGTTTCGCCTTCTCTATTTTGGCTTCATTACGTGACTAATGGTCCACCAGCCATGTATTTTTAGTTGACATTCATTTTACTCTCTCGGTAACGCTTTTCGTATGAGCGTGCATATGAACTTGCGAGTTACATATCGTATGTGAGACACAAATAACGCAGCTGGTGGAAATGAATGACTTTCATACTTGACGCCAGTAAATGAGCAGCCCAAAGATTCCATCAAGTTCACACAATCAAACAGTTATTGGGACACCATACTTATGGGAGGTTATTTTGATCTCAAGTGGAATATTTATGCGAACAATCATGCATCTGTTGCATAGCAATTAAATGAGGGTATCATGCATGTCATGCAGTCATCATGTTGTATTGTTATATTTAAAGCAATTACGCTCATATTTTACGGGAGGAAAACTTACGTTGTTTTTCGTTCGCGTACTGAATTAATTCATTTACGCTTCAGGCTTACGCTATCGTCATGGCAATAATTTTTTGTTCAGAATCGCCGCCGCAATATTTCTTTATTACCTATCTTCGATAAAAACAACTTCTTTGTTATTGTTATTTGGCAATATTTCTTTATTACCTATCTTCGATAACAATAACTTCTTTGTTATTGTTATTTGGCGATCATAACACAATCGCCAGCAGCAATCATTTCCGTGAAGAATCATCGCTAACAATGTTTTTAATTACCTATCTTCGATAACAATAACTTCGTTGTTAGGTTATCGTCGGTAGCAATGATTTTTTAGTAAGGTTTTGTCGTTAGCCATCATTTAGTTATAAAATATCGTTCAGGATCTACACGCGTTTAAATATATACGAAGATAATCCCTTATCATTTGACTGAAATGAACTCTCAATTGTTAAAATACCATAACTGCCAGTCTTTAAAAGGCAATGTTTTGATGTTTCAATCATCATGTTCATTTCACAAAATACAGAAGAAACACTTTGTCACATTGATAAAACTATGTAAATCTAAAACTTAAGCTACGTCACACCGAATAAAATATTGGTGATTGCAGAGCAAGGACAAATACTAGATAGGATATATTTTCTGTACAAGACTCAAACTACTGGCGACCAGTTGTTATTGCACACCGGATATTATGATCAGTGAATATTTTCGAATGTAACAGGTGTAGAGCTAGAACGATTCCGAAGAATTGAAAAAATGGAAAAGAGATTGCTAGATATCGTTTGAAGCAGACTTCCAACTACTACGTAGTTCACTGGATGTGAGAAACTTTACCCGATAGTAATAGGTTTACTTCAATGCTGTGCATTTTTAAAATGTGATATATCTTCCATCAATCATGTATTTTTAATAGATTTGATATCAAAATTAATTGCTTTTTACGGGCAATTGACGTTTGTAAGCCTACGAATAGCTGACCATTTCTGAAAGAAGTTACGCAATTGACGTTTGTAAGCTGAGCATTTCTGAAAGAAGTTACCGTACTGATAGTTTAATTGCTAACGATTTCTCCTGATTCAGCAATTAGAAATCACTTTGTGTTGCGCAATAGCAAGTTCTAATATTAGGCAAACGGTTAGCAAATTATTCATCACTACTGTTATAACGGCTTGGTGTAAAATTTAAACATCGTTTGATATTTCATGATAAAATAATGGGCCACATTTTCTTCATTGATAATTTCGTATTCTGAAAAAATGCTTTTGAAATTGATTTACTACATGCCTTAAATTCAGTGCCTCATAATTAGGAGTTAATGAGACTTGCGTTTACAAATGAGAATCCATGGAATTGCTACTTTTTGATATTAGTTGATATAAAACACAATCAATAAAATCTTCATTTACAACGAAACGATTGAAATTTCATCAGTCAATGAGAGTCATGCATTGAACTCATTGAGTAGATACCCGTCTGCAGATAACCATGCGCTTTGTGTCTCACAGGCTGCATGACTGAACTGATTGAAGTGAAACTCTTTTCAACCGGTCAGGTTCGAATGCTATTTTATCTCAGCTTATTAAAATCTGCCTTTAGGTTTAAGTTCAAATAAATAGCGTCCTAAAATGACAAATGGACATGCAAATATGTGCTTAGAACTGAGTTTCTGAGAGTGAAGTTGGATTTTTTGTGGAACACCCTGTTCATAGTCTAAATTTAATCGAGGCTTAGTCAGGACAGTATAAAGCATTCTAATTATTTCCCTGCCTACAGTGCTTCAATTACTATTTACTGTATGTCCTGGGCAGGTAAGCCGAAAAGATCACAGATGCCTAAAATATCCAGATATGTCTGTGTACTAAAAGAAGTGTATTCAACTTTGAACAATCTATAAAAAATAATCATTCGTTAACGAATTTTTTCGGTTATTCACGATATCCTTCCCTTCAATGATATTCAGCACGTTCCGTGACATATTAAATGATACTTCATAAAAAGACTTATTAACAGCCTTCTCTCCCCTCGAGGCCCCGCCTGTTGTGCGTGACAAGTGGGAATGATCAGTGCAGCGGCTCATTTGAACTTCCTTATCGTTTGTGCTCCCTTCGTGAGAGGCCAGCATTCGATGACACCAAGAGCTGCTCACCACTCTGCGCCCTCGTATTTATTTCAAAAGGCCCGCTTTTCTCGAAGGAATTTGTTAAGAGACGCGCCTCACGAACTACGGAGCGTGACACTCCCTCATTTGCGTTCAAATGCCCATCCACTCGCCGTGCCAGAAGGAATGATTTCACTCTGGGTGCTTCGAAGTGTGGAGCTTCTTGCTATATTTTCTCTAGCCGTTAGCGGAACACGTCTCGATACTTTTTCCTGATTTACGCAGAGTGAAACGTTGCATGAATGAAGGAATAGTCGTAAATTGGCATCCAGTAGCCATTTCTGATTCATGCTTGGCTAGCAGCTCCGCAAAAGAAGTGGAAGTGCGCAACCTCATAAATAAGGCTTCTTGCGGTCTCGGAGATCGTTGTTCTACATAATTTATGTCGTATGAAAGAGTAAGTCGCAGCGTATAATTTACAGCTTTTGAAAGATTGATGCGCTCATTTGTTAAGTGGTGCTTGGGTCTTCACATGAAACATTACGAAAAAAGTAAAAAGTGTTTGAATAGATTGCTGTATGCTATTGAATATCGAATTGAATATCGAAAAAGCCAATGATTTTTTGCGAACAGATTTGAATGAGACACTATGCTATGCGCTATGGAACCGGAAGACGAATTTTACACAACGAGCCAAAATGTGCACAGCGCAGTATTTGTCAAACGGGAACGAGACAGTTCAGTTGAATGTGGGCAGAAATCATTGAAATGGCTGGAGAGGCTGTCTATCGTCGGAAGCTGAAAAAATACACAGTATAATCTTTTGAAACTATTCAACTAGTCAAAATGAGTATGTCCAAGCAGTTATAATGAAACTGTCCTAACAGTTATAATGAAACTATTCAAGTAGTTGAGATACTTTACTATACAGGGTTGTTGCGTCCCTCGAAGTACGATAACGAAATTTTAATTTAGTCCGTTGAGAAGAAGTGAGGTCACCGAATACACCTCGGATGACACGCAGCTCTCCTTCGGTGCGCTGAAGCAGAGATCTTTCGACTCCTTTTTAACGCCCGCCATCCATTGGACTCTAAATCACGTCACTATGTCTTTATTCCAGCATTCAATTTCTCCAACAGAAATGTTGCCAGAACGAAGAAGAGCAGCGCCCGCACCTCGCTGCAAGAGTGATGAACGCTCGACACCGCTGCACGTAAATGAAATGCGAATTAATGGAGTGAAATTCTGTTCACCAGAATTGCTGAAGTTGGACTGCATTTATTCGTCGACGCGTGAACTACAGCGAATCTAAGAGAACAATAAATCACTGTAAGCAGAATACTTCCTGCCAATTTCTCCACTTTTCTTAGTAATTTACTACAGCGTTTGATGCGAGTCCCTTCGTTATTTTTAAAAGAGTGAGGGGGCAAAATAACTCTTATGCTGGTGCTGATTTTCGTTGAGCCTACTCTGAAAATGTCTTCATTGACAATAAATGACGCCTTTGTAATATTGTCTCTCAACTCGAGATCGTAGTGAAAGGAGCAAAATCTGTAGACTGCATTAAAACATAACACACTATAGGCCAACTCACTTCACATGCTGGTGATTATCGTCCGTGAAGAACCAATACAATAAAATTACATTTTACAAGCAAGAATTTTCGTTAACCGCAAAGGATTTGAAAGGTTTTAAATGGTCAATTAAGTTTCACTACTTTCTTTAGGTATTTAATGAACCTCCATAGTCGGGCTTTCGCCTCGAGATGTTATTTAATAAACATCTACAACCAACCTAAAATTTGTCACATTTGAGTAATAAACATTTCAAATTCTTTGGATGGATTTGAAGTTTTCACCTCGAGGTTCGAGTTGAGACAATATTTATATGTATATGTAAATTATGATTAAAATAAATGTAGAGACTTTGAAAATTGCACAGTAGTACTTTGGGATTTGAGGTCCTTGTTTTAGGAATTAGATAGTTAAAATTAAGCAGCTTGGGTCTTTTTTGTTTCGATTCAACATGAAGCAACGATGTTCGAAAATCTGCATGAAGCCAGGAATTGAAAGAGCGAAATTGGATCAAAGTTTTCGTCCCTCAGTACCTCGAAGCTGCAATTTATGAACAGCAACACTCACGTACCAATGTCAACAATTCCTAAATTTTGAATGTTCGCACCACCGCACTGGAGTCCGTAATGGGGGTCGGCTGTTCCTTAGGATACAACTTTAAACGCCACACACACAGCGAAAAGAAAAACTTTGTTCAACTGTTTTATCAATTGGACACGAAAATCTAATAACGAGACTCTATAACTTGAAACTATTCCTAGTTTCATGCTGATTTTAGAACATCTAACCGAAATTAAAACCTGTAAAAACACTCGCAACATCATAAAACGAAGGCTTAAGAGACTCCTTTGAATTGTAAATTGTAATCCAAGTTTCTGTATTCACTCAATTCCCATCGCATCGCTTATTTTTGGCGCACGTGGAAGGGAGTGTTAAACGAGTTATAATTTGCCTTTACATATCACTGAAGCAGTTGCCCGTGGAAGATGGTCACGTAGCCGTATTTTACGTCACTAACTCAAAGTCCTAAATTGGACCCTCCATCTTACAGGCCCTGCAAATGAAGAAAAACAATCCTCTAGCCGCCGCATGCCTACCCAGAACCGGCAAATACACTCAGAGCTTCATTCATCATTGTGATAAATCAACTAGGTCTTTGAGAAGTGAGCTTCTAAGTGAATATCGTCCACGAAATCTCATTTATACCAATGAAGTCTAGAAAAATTACCGACCTCTTCTCGACCGAAGGATGAGCGCAGGAGATGAATGCTGATGGTCGAACCTAAGCGCCGCTAACTGGATTTGCTGCTGGGTCGCTCGGGCTGTACATGCCGCTGATGCTCAAGTGTTCAGAGGTATGATTCCATTCCGTGTTCGTCATTTCAAAGTTGACTTCATTTGACTGTGTCCGTTGTTTGAAATTTGACTCCATTCCCTGTGTTCGTTTCCTGAAATTTTCCTCCATTCCCTGTGTTCGTTACCTGAAATTTTCCTCCATTCCCTGTGTTCGTTACCTGAAATTTCACTCCATTCCCTGTGTTCGTTACCTGAAATTTTCCTCCATTCCCTCAGTTCGTCATTCGAAGATTGATTATCGCCAGAAGTTTCAGTAGGGTGGCCTGAAAATATATATATAGTATTCTGTCCGCAGAAGCGTATTTTTGCATATTATCGTCATAACTTATTCCCATTCAGTGTGAGTGCCTCACTAAAGTTCCCGTGTTAAGGAGCCTGCGTTTGACAAACAAGTAAGGGAATTTTTATAAGCTCACCTCCGAGTTCACCTGCCTTCTGTTCCTCTTCCTCAACGAGTCAATTGAAGAGAGAGCACACCAGCGAAGGAACCAATAACTCTCGAGGTATTTTTTCCAATGAATGCTATTTTGTTTCGTCTGGCTTTAAATTTTCTATAATGTGAATACACGGAAATCTCTAGACGTGTTTACCGATTCTTGGAAGGTTTCTTCTTGGAATCATAAAGAATGAACTGCACTCCCTCATCACTCCGCTGTATGCTGTTGTGCTTAATGTATCGACTTTTTTACAAGGTATCATTAACGAGTACTCTGTTTCGTTGGCAGTGCGCTCAACGTTCAGCTTCTTATTCGTGCTAGTGAATTATTTTTTATATTTTTACATATCACGGTGGATGATTATTATTAAAAGTATGCAAGAGAACTTTTAGTAGAAGCTCCAAAAAAAGTAGGTGGTTGAATTAACTTTGCCGAAAAAAAAAAAAATTCTGAAGTAATCGCAGTGAGGCATTCATGTGATTCATAAATTCTGCGACTACAAAATTCTGTTTCAGAAGACAAATTAAAGCTTGCCTGGTTCTGCAAGTGGCTTCAGATTCCCACTACACTAAAATATATGAATTTTCTGTTCAAACCATTTTCTCCGAGATGGGACAAAACGCACTCACTCGAAATACTCAGAGAACTGCAAGAAGGGGAAAGACACACGACTTGTTTCACTTTGGTCCCTCCTTGTGATGAAAGCGCCTGTGTGTGTTTAGATGACTAACTTTGCAGGCGAAACTTTGGAGTTCAAGATACGAGTTTGGACAGAGAGTTGTGTGCAGATTTCATTCTTGCAGGAAATTGTTTCTTTACAAATTCACTGTTGCAGTCTTTCCAAATCAAGAGGCAGAGCGTACTTTATATCAGGAGTGGGACTTCTTTGAAATTGTTAGAAATTTACACTAATGTGAAATTTCAGTTCTCGAGTCTCGAATGTTTGTTTGCCTGCATGTTACAAAGTAAATGTTTAGCATTCTGAACATTCGACAGAAAACTAATTCATAAACCGACTCATGAAATGAGAGCAAATATAGTAAAGACTTAGTGGTAGATAACTTGTCTTTGCAGATGATTTTTTTGAGATTCTCCGGCCGTAAAATCTCCTACCACAAAATAATACGCACACGAATTAACGCAAAGATTTCAGTTGCGCTCTTGCTATCAGGAAATAAACATAGTGATGATTTAGTGTATAGATTCCTCCTCGCAGCGCTGTTTTCTGACACGCTACATATCAGTGATAAAGCTGCTTGAGCTCAATGAGATTTCTTCAGTGACTTGTATTGCGAACGATCACCATCATTAACGCCTTAAATAATATCCTTCTGGAGATCTTAGTAAGTCGAAGTAAACATACTGCAAGAAAAACTCAGGCTCCCAACCTGTTACGATAGAGAATTTGGCTGATACGTGTGGCCGCGGACTGAAATGTGAGAAGGATGCTCTTTACAATCTGACAAAAGCTGCTGGTGCCATTCTTTCCAGTGGAGTAGCTCCAGGAGAGCTGAGCTGTGGGGCCTTGTGAAAGCTTCTGTCGAAGCGGACAGAAACTTGAAACGAAAAATCATATCAGATGCAGACTTAACAGTCATCTGCATCAAGAAAAACAACCGTTCAGATTTCCTCAAAGATATCCTCGTTGAAACTTTCCAACATCGGTCGCTTGAGGTTCAAGAAATTTCAGCTCGACGTGACGCTGAGAGCCCTACGTGAAGAAAACACGCCTTGCTTTCTGCACCTAGTGCAAGAATTGGACGTCGGAGCAGAGGCAGATGATGAAGTTTAACACGTTGCTTGCGATACAACCCATCGATGGATCGTGCTTAAGTTCTTCTGGCCGAAAAAAAATGACCGAAACGACCCATCGGTGGGTTATTTGAACAATTTTAACAATATTTTAAAATTAATGCTTTTTAATCGACCCAGGTAAAGTTTGGTATTTTTAAAATTGAAAACAACTTTTGACTTTAAATTTCAGTTGAATATTGAGCTTCAGTTAAACCCATCGCAGTCCACGTGTTATGGAAGAAAAGCGCGTTTACGTTGTCAAAGGGGACCATAATAAGGGGTCGCGCTCACGTTGGTCAAAGGGGACCATGATAAGGCGTCGCGTTTACGTTGGTCAAAGAGGACCATAAAAAGGGGTCGCGTTCACGTTGGTCAAAGGGGACCATAAAAAGGGGTCGCGTTCACGTTGGTCAAAGGGGACCATAATAAGGGGTCGCGTTCACGTTGGTCAAAGAGGACCATAATAAGGGGTCGCGTTCACGTAGGTCAAAGGGACCATAATTAGGGGTCGCGTTCACGTTGGTCAAAGGGGACCATAATTAGGGGTCGCGTTCACGTTGATCAAAGGGGACCATAATAAGGGGTCGCGTTCACGTAGGTCAAAGAAGACCATAATAAGGGGTCTAGTTCACGTTGTTCAAAGTGGACTATTATGTCATCACAAATTTATCCAGACTGGCGAAACGCAATCGAAACCCAGGAAACCCACACAGTGTGGCGGTGTGGAGCGCCTTTGGTGGGGACGAAGTGAATGTTTTTTCTTCTACATATATTGTAGTTAGAAAACGACTAATGGTCTGGTGTAATGATAATTTAAATAAAATCTGAAAAAAAATTGTTTCCAATGGATTTTCTAGGGGTCAATGTACTATTATTTTCCTAAATAAACGTTCGCAGGCATATAATTTAACTCGAAGCTCTATCATCGCATTTTCTTAAAGTAAACGAATATCATCCGAATATGCCATGAACGTAAATTTATCCCTTTAACTGTGAACGATCTTCTACGCAATACTGCTCTTCTAACGAAGTTTCGCAACGCAACATGTCAGTTCAGATGAAGATTGATTGACGTTATTGCAACCATTATTTATGCCGTGGGCCCACGTAGGAAAGTATCAGCGTCGGGTATTAGTGCATCAGTCTCTGATGATCGCATCAGCATGCATTATATGTAATTATTGGGATACTCAGAAACACGAGCATCAAGGTCGAGTTGGACAGCAAGTCACTCAGAAAGCTCACCATTTACTAGAAAATGCGGACGCGAAAGGATGGTGGCTGGAAATGATGTTCGAGATGTTTCACGGATATTTACTCACGATGTTCCTACAAGATATTGTTTCACAAATATTTGATCTCGATTTTTATACAATATTGTCTCGCTAGAATATTTTAATTTCAGTCTTATCTTATTCATAGAAAAACATCCCATAGATGTTGGCTTAAGGTACTAGTATTTAGCTTAGAGGGTGGAATGGAATACATATCAAAAAACGTTTGTTCAGATGTTTTTTATCAGGAAAAAGCTTTTGTAGAAGAAGGTGAAAGTAAAACTCATTTTTAAGGAAATACGTTGTGTTCAGCTAAAAAAAACGAAATTTCACCACTTATGAGACGCAGGGCTGAAGATATAATTTCTTTGCGAACTGTGCACATGAAACAGGAATAAAAAAATCAGCAATTAGATGTGTTTTGAGGTAAAACTTAGTCGTAACTTATCAAGCTTCACGCTCTGCACAGGAAAGTCTTCGAAAATATGTAATTTAGTTGTTCCACTGGCACCAATACATGACCAGTTACAACATTTTTAGCACTTCAAATCGTTCACTCAATGTCCTAACTAATACTGTTCATTTCATTCGATTTTAAAGAAAAGTTCATCAAGTAGCATTTCATAAGAGTTTCATTGAATGTTTTTTTCAACAGGATAAAAATAGAGACGCTGCACGTGTAAACCAGTAACAAATTTTAGGTACTTCGGATCTAATAATCCAAACTTATTGATCAACTCAGATCATCAATCTGTCTTTTTCAGTTATATTTTTCATTTTTTTAAATTTCCATTTCATTTGGTTATTATTTTTTCATTCAATATATTCATTTGTGAATATTTTTTATAATTTACTTAACAACGTATTTCAGTGTTTGATGATTTTTCCTGTTATTTGATTGCCTCTATCTACTAACCTTTCCTATAAAAAACTGTGCAATCGAGGATACCGTCCAACATAGTCACAATGATCAATATACTAACTTTTAAATATGCTTGCAACGTTGGCAACTACACTTCCAGAAGACCCAAGCATAACACATGATTATTTTTAAATTTAGCTTCAAAAATAATCTTCAATAACTTCAAAAATATGAGACATATTTAAAATAACAAGCATTTGTGCTATAAATTTGGGTTCAAAAATAATCTTTAATAGTTTCAAAAATATGGGACGTTAAAAAAAAATTATTTGTGCAATCCTTAGGAATAAGAGTTTCATTTCGATTGCTGTTTGAATACAATATTCTTCACGTACCGCCTTGGGAGCGCAGACAAGAATCGGCGCGATCACGCAGGGTGTCCACTGCGGCGCTGGTGCGATCTGGTGGAAATCGCTGGATTTCTACTTCAACGGTAGAAATTTTTTACGTTTCTGATGCAAAAAGTCCAAGGATACTAGGTCATTAGACCTAGCGGGCCAGGTCGTTCATTATCGCCAAATGTTGAGTTTAGTTTCCCGGGAAATGCTCTCGCAGAAAAACCCAGTCAATCTTCTTTCAGAATACTATTTACCAAAAGTGGTCAAGATAAAACCAGTATTTTTGACGACTACATAAATGCTTGATTTTTTAAATGCATCACACATTGTGAGGGTTATTAAAAAATCTTTTAGCACCCACGTTTAAAAACAACCCTGCATTATCACACCCTCTAGTCATTTTGTTCATTTTATAACTCAGGAGGCCAACAAAACTGAAGCCTAATTTTGCAGAACGTCGTGCACTGCTGCGCACAAATTCGAATTGGATCCGCACGTCCCGACACAGAACGACCAGGTGTCCCCACAGCCGATAGCCGCTATCTTTCCACTCCGCTTGCCGAGGCTGCGTCAAAATCGATCAAGTCTTGCGTCTCCCACTCGCGCCGTCCGCAACCTGAGCGCCAATAGAGCCTTGATTAATGTCCTCTTTTTCAATGTGAGCGGATATTCACTCGGCACCTCGGCAAATATTTACACCGGTTCTTTTTGAGCGAGGCAGCCTTAATTTACGGCACGCGCTCTACAAATGAGTCATTAATTAAAAACACGTATTTGGACGCCTTGGAAGTATCACAAAAAATAGTTGCTGACATCCATTAGGGAAGAAGATTAATTTTACAGGGTATCCTGATTTCTACGACGCAATTTTAAATAGTAAATCATTTGGAACTGAATAGAGGCCGATAAATAGAAGAATGTTTTGTTGCTAAACAGTTTTATTAAAAAGTTACAGCATGGATGAATTCGAAATTTTGCGATGGAAATGAAAGTTCGAAGCCTCAGCTCGCCATCATTCCTAATGTGTAAAGTAAACAACAAAGAAGAAATAAATTAAAAACAAATTACTCACGAATTTGGAATTCAGGGTTGAATAAAATAATTGGATGAAACAAAAATTTAATGTAACTGGTTTTGAGAGATTAAGTGACACAGTAAAGAATGGAAAACAAAGATGGGAAAACAGCTAAAATGCGGAACTATCACTGGTACGAATCGATTGCTAAAGTGGAATCTCGAGCAGCCCAAATAAGAAACTTTTAATTGCATTTCAGAGCAGTGAGGCTTCAGAAAACTGATATAAAAAGGAACTAGTACATTCATGTGCATATGCAGCGTTGAGCGCCTAAAATTCTTAATAAGAAAACATTTTAAATCATTCAGGGGAGATTTAAATTTATAATTCTAAAATACACAGTTCAAAAGAATTTTAACTATAAGTTGTTTAAAATACTAAATGGATTGCAACACACAATTTTTTCATCACACGAACCGACACAGGCTGTCTCATGTTGGATTGGAAACATAGTGTATAAGTTCGACACGATTACGTTGCGTCCCTTCCGAGACTGGTAAGATCTGGGAACTTATGCACTAGTTTACTCCGTAATGGTTCATAACAACCATCACGTACGATGACTTCCAGCAGGCTCGGTGACTCTCATTGCTAGTGTTTGGAAAGTTGATGGCTTACCAAGACTGCGTCAAAACTAACAAGAAAATGTTATTTGATGTTCAAACATTAGCTGCAGCTTATCCGTTGAATGAAGGATAAGGCTTGATGAACAGAAATTCACCCAGAAGACCACAATGCGAGAGGTACATTCTCTGAGCTCTGTTAATAATGTCGTTTCTGTTATGTGAATTTAGTTGTTTATCTATTTCATAGAACACATGATTTCCTAAAGCAGATTTCTGATCATTTTGAAATTTTCCATCTCTTCGCTTAACCACAGTTCAGAGATAATCTCGTTTGCGCTAAGACAGCAGATTGAAAAAAGAAAGTCATTGAGAAAAGAACATCTTAAAAAATTTAGCAAAGAATCATTTTGTTTTCTGAATGAAAAGAAATGTTTAAAGAGTTATTTATGAATCTTCCCCTATAAATTCTTTGAACATCAGTAACAAAGCTCCGCACTGAACATCGAAGAGCGAGATACGAGTAAAAAATGGTTGTTTCCTTTCGCTCGTTGAAAATATGTCATTTAAAGGAGCGGGGACTTAAGATAAAGGAACGAGAATGTTAAATAAAGGAACGGGGATGTTACATGAAGGAACGGGGATGTTATATAAAGGAACGGGGATGTTGTTTAAAGGAACGAGGATGTTATATGAAGGAACGGGGATGTTAGATAAAGGAACGGGGATGTTGTTTAAAGGAGCGGGGATGTTATATAAAGGAACGGGGGTGTTGTATAAAGGAGCGGGAATGTTATATAAAGGAACGGGGATGTTGTTTAAAGGAGCGGGGATGTTATATAAAGGAGCGGGAATGTTATATAAAGGAACGGGGATGTTATATGAAGGAGCGGGGATGTTATATAAAGGAACGGGGATGTTATATAAAGGAACGGGGATGTTATANATGTTATATAAAGCAGCGGGAATGTTATATAAAGGAACGGGGATGTTGTTTAAAGGAGCGGGGATGTTATATAAAGGAACGGGGATGTTATATAAAGGAACGCTAATCTAGGTGCTTGGTAATACTGTGTGTACTTTTTTACATCTTTTATACAGGGAGGATATCATAGTATAAAGGAGCGTGTACGAATTTCACAGGCCCCAATTACATTAAAATGAGCGCTGAAATAAGGTCTTAGTAATACGAATGTACTTTTAAAATCTTTGAGACAGGCATGAGATTTTCGAATTTTAAAGGCTGTTTGAAATTTTGAAACATAACCTAACGAAAATCAAATCTTCGCCAGCCAATTAAAGTGACTTTCATAAAACCCTTGTTCACATTTGCTTCCACGTCATTTATAAGTCATTTAAAAATGTATCAAAAAAATGAGCCTCGCATTTTGTTTAAAAATACTTCAATCCTCAATTCGTCTTTATTTTTCAGTTGATTTCATTGTTCAAGTTTGTCTATTTTGATTTTATGTCTGATACATGCACTGGCTCAATTAGTCAGTTTTCCCAACCACAAGTTTCATTTAACTTCTTCAAATAATTCAAAGTTAAAGTTGGGGAATTGCACTCGGTATGAAATTTTTTGACGCAATTCTTTTTCCTGATTCCTTCCACGAACATGGGATCGCTAATTGTTACGTGTTTGTAATTATGTGAGTTTTAAAATTAGACTGTATAAGTGAGGCTTAGAAGTGTAAATTAGTATAGTCGTTAACTAATCTTTTTTCAAAACTGGACTGATATATTTTAATGTAATTTAGTGCAAGAATTCTACTTTTTTGTCACTTTGTCCACTTGTAAATCTCGTTTGATGAAATGAGCGTTAATAATGTACATTCTTTATTCAACTTTAATTTGTTTTTGCAAACGAGGAGGAAAGTTGCAAGATCACTTAATTTTCTTTTCAATATCGAACATTGAACAGCATTTGGAGGTTTAGTGTTTAACTTTTACCGATTTTCAGGTTAAGAAATGGATTTTTAATCTTCAAGAACCCTCTGTACCTGGAACCAAGCCTAATATAGGTGCCCTTGATACTTAAATAATATTCGTTGCCGTGATAGTTGCCTTCCTGCAGTAATTTTTATTCTAAGCGTCATTTTATTATGGATTTGTGATATCACGAGCGTTTCCCGAAGTTCTCCGTAAAGACCCACATTTCACGGCTGTTAAGGCATGCAATGGCCCCAAAAGTACACTATTGCGGTGCACATGACGTTAAACTTGGACCACGACGGCCATTTTTCAAAGTCTCGCCCTCTCATCAAGGCAGCTGGTCCGATTGCCTCCAGAAAATGGTAAAAGCGTCTAGGAGTCAGGCCAGAAGGCTGGAATGCCACTCCAAAACTCGTCTGTGCTCCACCTCTAAGTATCCGGGCAGCCTACCTGATGACAGGTCGCCGACCAAAAACAGTCTCCCGCCATCGTTTCTGGTCGTAAAGTGAAATTTTCTTATGGGCAGGGCGAGGTTTGCTGAATTTATGTCACGGGGCACGAGCAGCGGCGGCCGAAGAGTCTTCACGCGGCTGTGGAAAAAATTCTCGTTTAGAATAAATAGAAGAACCTTTCATCGCCTGATGTAAATAACGGACATTGGGATTGTCAAAACAATCTCAGTGTAGGATGCAGAAGTATTTTTTGTGTTTTGAAAGCAATGTAAAGTCACGAAGGAAAATATTTTAAATCGTCTGTAATAAAATTTGACCACTGTTTTTATCGACAAGTTAAAAATTAGGTCTCACGAGTGGAAATAATTAGAGAAAATGATAGTTTAGGAAGAACTTACACATAAGTGATGTGTCAGAACCTTGAGAGATATTTCATCACTCACCGTTGTAATCCACATCAAGAGCAATATATAAATAAAATTTTCTATTATACAGCGCTATAATCCACCATAAAGGAAAAAACCTTCAATTCAATTTCAAAATGCTTCGTGTAAAATGAAATGCAAATGAAATGTATGTAAAATAATTTGGACATAAAAGCAAGATCCTTACCTTTCAGTTCCCAGCTCATTGAAAGCTCAATTAGACATGGAGGTGTATAAAACAATAAGATTTGTTTATAACCTGAGCTTTTAAAATAAGAAGCATGTGCTTTTTAAATTATTCTGAGTGTGCATGGTTTCGCTCGATAAGTTTAAAAAATGACCCCAGTCATAATTATGAACATTTATTTCACCTCCTATATTTCCCAAGCGAAATGAAAAGCAGTGTCAACCAACAAGGTTTTCATCACAGTAATACTTCATCTTCTGCTCCTTTATTTCGCAGCGTTGCATAACATCTAATCAACCTTTCCATCTCAAGATTATTCTTTTTTCAAAAATTTTGTTCTTTAAAAAATTGCCCACGTTTTGGAGTGAAATTTAGCATCGTAATTCACAGCATATATTTTGATTCTAAAAGTAATTTTGACAATTGATTTAAAAGGAATTTTTTCAACGGATCTTTGTTTAAATGATTCCTCAATCCTCAATTTGAACACGTTAATCATTTTCTCATTCACTGTAGATTTTAGAAAAACGGGATAAACTACAGATGAGCTTTTGCGAAGCTATTTGTTGTCGTACTGCAGGAATAAACATTTTCAAAGTGAGTTAAACTCTTGAAATATTCCATTTGAAGTTGCTGGCCAAGGCACGGAATTGGATCGCAAGAAAAGTAACTACAATAGAAATTTTATTCATTTTCTAATTTTTGTGATTGATGGACTGACTATTCGACTGCCAGGAAAAACTTTGATAAGAAATAATGAGCGAGGAAAGTATGAGTTTGAAATGGCAATGAATTTATTTCTAAGAAACATTATTTTATTGTTGTCATTTCATTGTGATTATTTGGGGAAGTATTATGTAGAGAGAATAATTTAGTGGGGAAAACTTTTCATGAGCAAACAACGGGAAATAATAAGCATGGAGATGAAAAATTTTGAGAAGTAAGTAAGTAAAATTTTTCGACAACATTTGTGAAAAGTACTCACTGTAGATTTTTATACAACACATGAGTGGATAAAGACTTTTAACGACATGAGTTCGCTGAGGCAACTGTTAAAATTTAAATCCTATTCCTAACAATAGTCCGGGATCTTGTCCAGGTAAGCCCCGCCACTAATGCAACACAAAAGTTCACCCTCTTGTAACTTTCGAAATGACGCACCTATCGACTTCAAATTACTATTAAACGAAAAATTAAACGTTCTTCCGCATGAGAGTAATTTGAAGTCGATAGATGCATTATTTCGAAAGTTGCAAATGAGTGAACTTATGTGTTGCATAAGTGGAGGGGGTTATCTGGAAAAGATCCATAGTCCGTTCGAAAAAACTATTTTTGTAACGCCGTCCAATACAGAAAAGGATTGCCTAGGTGACAAGTGCAAAGGTTCCCATCATTGCATTATACAAACTACCATAAAAGTAGTAAAACTTAACGCTGGCAACTCATGCTTCTTAACTGCACTCTATTTTGACAGTGTCGCATTTTCGTATTTACACCCTAGAGTTTACAAGCTGTGGTGATCTTGGCGGTTATGCAAGTATGCACTAGGATGAACTGTAGACGTACCTAGATACAAGCTCGGATAGCAATGATGATCAGGGCGCTTAGTGAGGATTTCCAGGCTCAAAAGAACGAGAGATGTAATTGCAATTAATTGAAATAATAGAGAAATTTCCTGATAGAAACTTTCAGAAAATTAATCAGGGATGATGAGCGTCTTGCTGCCTAGGTATTATCAACGCTAAAGCAAGGCTCACTTCCTGGATAGTTCTGCAGTTCTAGGAAGTTTAATGAAACAAATAAAAATTGTGGTCAGTGTGAAATAGTGAGCACTAATTTTTATTACATCTTCGAGAAACTATGTTGGCCAAAAACAGCGCATTCATTTAATTTCAGGCCAATGTTCAAAGATATTAAGTTAAAGTCTACTTAGATGAATGGAATTTTTTGTTTGTCTTCGTTGAGTTAAAAATTTAGTTCTTCTGGGTTAAGTTATAAGTTCAGTTCTATTAGGTAGAGTTAAAATTTTACTTCTACTAGCTCAAATGAAAAATCTAGTTCCATTTAGTTAACAAAATTCTAGTTCATTTTAACTAAGTTAAGTTAAAAGGGATTTTACTAGTTTCAAGTGGCAACCACGGGTACGACCAGACTGATGCCTGAGGATAACATGCGTTATTTTGTTTTAGTTAACACCCTTACCACCAGGTGTTAAACTGAAGTCCAATATCCAACTCAAATTTAAAGTAAATTTCAGTGAACAATTTTGAAAAAAGGCAACATTAACTGGATCTTCCCTTTGTTTAGCTTTCACTAAGTATATATGAAAATTAAGTTGACGACTGAAAGTCGGTCAGCAGCATTTTGAAAACTCACTTCGTGTACCATCGGTGGCTCACACAGCTGTTTGTGTGTTGAATCATAATGCCGTAATTAGGTCTACATTCAGTTGTAGTTGCAACCAATATATCTAAGTGGTAGAATTCTCCGTGAATTGTCTTACCAACAATTTGGGCTTCTTTTATTATCATCGTTCTGAATTTATCATGTATAATATTGAACCAATCGTTAATTTAGAAAGAATCGGGACAAGTCTTCTTACAATTTTTACAACTGCTTGCAATGGTTATTTTGGAAACAATTTCCAAGGAGATCACTTTGTTCTTCCCTCCAGCTTTTTTATTATAACGCATCAGCTTTAAACTCATTAACCGTTCACCCTTTCCATGACCGTAACTCATTTACCATAAACCGATTTAATCGGTCCTAGAGGGAAAATAATCTGACAGTGTGTCACTGTTCCGATTTCTGGAAGCATCCAATATTCATAAATTTCAATAGCACTGATGATAGGTTTTGCTGTCCAGTCATCCATACTCACTGATAATCTGACGGTCGTAAAAAATCCTCTGTGACGTAACGCATTACTAGATAATTTCACACATTTTATATTCGCGGTATCATGGTTCAGTTACCACACGTCTTGCTCTGCAAAATGCCTTTAAATAGAGTAAATGTGCGTGCGTATGACATAGATCGTTTGATGTATGTTGGGAAACATAGCCCACCTTGTAACTACGGTTATTGCCATGTAATTTTTCTAACGAAACGGCGAGCGCCGCCGAATTTAGTGTTCCTTAATGACAGGAGCGAACGCAGCTTCGTTGGTGAACTTCAATCTTGACTTATGGAGCTGACCAGATTTATTGTCCGTACGCCTCAATTTCCTTGAAAGCTTCAAAATACAGGCGTGCCTTGCCAAGATTACGAGTTCCGTCACCCTGACTGCCTCGCTCAAATTTGCTCGATTGGATTTGGATCAAAAATGCAAAAACGAGTGGGAGTCTTGGGTACAAAGCATTAATGTGCATCCAGCGTTTAGTTTCCTGTGAGGAATGAAGCTTGAATTTCGTTTCCATGCAAGGTAGGATAGCTTCAAGTGGACATCGATTTGTTGAAAGAAATACATGCAGAATTTAACCTTGGTCAAGGTTGTTTCTACTGTAGCAGATTTACAAACAAATACTCATGTAACCTCACGAATACATATTTAGTGGAATGAACTATCAGGGCAAAAAGAAAAACGTCGCCGCCAACAAGAAGTAACTGAGGTGATAACTACAAAATCTCAAGAATGCAAAAACCTAAAACATCTGGTTTCAAAAGACATTGTTTTTTCTGTAAGTGGCTACCCTGCTGCTTTGTAGAGTAATATGAAAGTGAATTAGTTGGTTATGTCCTCAATTGATAGTTTGGATGGGCAATTGAAATAATCCGCATTGAAATAAAAAATTAGAAAACGTACGCAAGATTTAAGAACAACATTTCTGAAAAAAGCGCCCCTTAAATTTTTTCGTAACAAATGAAATAAAACGGGAGTCGAAATGTTCGGGCAAAATTTCATAAATCTCATTTCATAAGTAAGTGATAAGAATTTCAATTCCACCACAACGTTCATTAGTAAGAATTGTTTAGCACAATCATTTGATTCAAAAGTCCAACATACCAAATGCCGACATCATCAAAAATTGTTTTTGCGCGCCTTTTGAATTCGTTTCTGTGTCCCACTAAGATTGTATTTTCGACGGATCCATTTTGCATGTTGATGCGCCCCTCGTGGCGCATTCTGGGGCACTTCTAGGAGCTGTGATATGGTATGGTTTCCTTGCAACTTCCTCTGTCAGCAACAGCTTCTTCTGCCGCCTCCCAGCATCACTGCCATTCTCACGATAAGCTTCTTCGCGCAGCACCGGAATACAAAATAGACAACTGCTTTGCATGGAAATCGAGGTGGCGGCAAGGTTACGCTCCTTCCTGGCCTGCGGCTGTCCGCATTACTCTGCAGTGCCTGGGCTGTGTTATTCTGCTGCTCTGCCGTATGATTGGTTAGCTTGGCTTTCGGGCTTCCAGCCCCCAATACAATTTAAAAATGCATTGTTTTTTCTTGAGTAAAATGCTATTTATAAACTTTACAATGTAATATTTTTTCTTGAGTAAAATTTTTTTCATGAACTTTCTAATGAAATATTTTTCAAAGGAAAATATTTTTTCTTCGATTTAAGGCATTATTACACTACTCTAACACTTGACTGGTTCGTTTTGCTTCGGGACTTCCAATCTTCCACAACGACATTTGAATGTACTACTTTTTTGAGAATTTTTTTGCACTACTCTAACATTTAATTCGTTAGCTCAAGTTTGGTAACAAGTTTCAAGTTTCAGCAACAAATTTGAGATTTAAAAGTTAATGATTAACATTTTTTTTGTTGGGCTGCAAGGTAACGTTTCTTTACCGCTTTGCTATTTGATTGCTTGGCTAGGCTTTGGTGCTTCTGATCTTCTACCGCAATATGTTCATGCAGTAGTTTTCCTTTATTAATTTGTTTACACTTAAATGAACACATAATCTGGTTTGCTATTGAATTGCTGTTTCCATGTAAAACACGAAGTGATTAACAAAACTGTCAACCAAAACTGCAAGGCGATCTAACGTTTTAGATCGCAGTTTCAGAAAATGTTTATGCTTTTATTAGCTTTAAGAAGAACAGTAGACAATATTGCTTGTAGTCACCATTAGACTATAACTGCTGAGGTAATTTTGCTGTGATTTTTCGGAAAGTTGAACAGGAAAGACAGATGGAATGATTTGGCAGTTAGTCCGTACCAGGAGACCATCGGGGCAAGAAAGAAGCAAGTACAGGTAAGAAATTAAAATTAAAGTAAAAGGAATAACTAAGAAATAATCAACAATAGTGGAGAATTATTAAATAACCTTTGGTTTAGTGTAAAAATTGTAATTTAAAATTGAAATTTGTTTTGAGTATTTTTTAAACCGACAACTTCATAATGATAAAATTAATCATTTAGATAGTTGAAGAAATCAAGTTAGGAAATTCAACTGTGTAATATCATTGCAAGGAAATGAATTGAGATTGTGTAAAAATTCACGAGCTATATTTGAAAATCATTACTGTGAGTAGATGAGGATAAATTTTGATGTTTTTTTCAATTCATCAAAATGGTGCTATGAGAAATCCAAAGTTTTAGGAAGAACCCATGGTGCTCCTATAGCGTGAGGTATACCACACCATAGCGTGAGATCTACCTCTAGCTAGGACTATAGCGTGAGCTCTACCACACTATAGCGTGAGATCTACCTCTAGCTAGAACTATAGCGTGAGGTCTACCACACTATAGCATGAGATCTACCTCTAGCTAGTACTATAGCGTGAGGTCTACCACACTATAGTGTGAGATCTACCTCTAGCTAGAACTATAGCGTGAGGTCTACCACACTATAGCATGAGATCTACCTCTGGCTAGTACTATAGCGTGAGGTCTCCCACACTACAGCGTGAGATCTACCTCTCGCTGGGACTATAGCGTGAGGTCTACCACACTATAGCATGAGATCTACCTCTAGCTAGTACTATAGCGTGAGGTCTACCACACTATAGTGTGAGATCTACCTCTAGCTAGTACTATAGCGTGAGGTCCACCACACTATAGCATGAGATCTACCTCTAGCTGGTACTATAGCGTGAGGTCTACCACACTAGAGCATGAGATCTACCTCTAGCTATTACTATGGCGTGAGGTTAGGTTAGGTTACTAACGGATATTACTTGTTTCCATACATTTAATTTAGCGATAAACACTTAACTTATACATCTCAAACAGCACCTGGGTAGGCGATAAATGGCGGTAGACCACACGCTGTAGTAGCACCGAAGCCATTAACTTTGAAATTAAATAAATACGAGTAATAAGTATCGATGTTGGTTCCTTTCGAAATAATATATCTATATGTACATAGTAGACATAAATGAGTAATAAGTATCGCTCTTGGTTCCTTTCAAATTTTAGGTAGCGTTCATATATGACTACAAATTAATTCTTTAACTAAAATAGCACAAAACTTATTTCATTGCAGTCGAGTCTACCAAAATAAGATGCTCGTACTTATCAGTTACAATTTAATAAGCAGCCAAAATATTTCGTTCCGTTAATGTAGACATGCTCGTCCTTATGAGCACAATATGTGTTAGCTTTACAGCTTTCCCCTTGCACTTGCTGGAAATTAATAAGCCCTTTATTTAAGAAGCAGTCATCGATTTAGTTCACTAGCCTCTTAATTTTTTTCCATATTTCTATAAGACAACAACACTACTATGATAATAACATTGGAAGGTTAAAATCACCCATTGCATGAATGAAAACAGTACCACTAATGGTACATATTTGTATTTCATTCATCACAGCTGGTAGAATTCCTCTTTTAAAATTAAGACTTTAGGAGAGCTTTCTATTTTTTTCCTGTTCTGTAATTAATTGTGAGGTGAATTGCGTGTCTCGCCGCTCTCGTGATTGGACGGCTCCCGTAATTATTTTCGCTGTAAAATACCTCAAATAAAATAACGCTCTATGTGTGACGTTAAAATTATTTTCTAAAGTTCTCAGAAAAATGAAGGAGGAGCGAAAATGAACAAGGAAAGTATTGTAAAATGCTGGCAATCGCTCTTTCACCTGAAAGGATCGCGATTGCTGAGAAATTGTTAAATGCTGATCCTCACTTCAAGTCTTTGTGTAACTAAAACGTATTTATGCTTTGTTTCAGTTTCCATTTGAGAGAACTTACTAAGGTAAGAAAATAATTCCCTGGATTCGTAAAACGTCCGCTGTTATCACTGCAAACTGAACACATCAAGTTGGATGCTAAATAACCTACCCAATTTTCAGAGAAGCATTTTGCGCTTCACTGCGTTTGCACCTGGTCTTCATATTTACTCAAGTTTGGCGACAGCGCACATGAGTAAGTTACAGACTTGAATTAGGCCTACACTCTAGGACATATGTGTACCGCTAGGTAAGTTGCTCATTTACGCACCGCCATTTAAATGAGCATTAAACCGCCAATAACATTTAAAATTTTTTCGTTCTCCATTTTTAAAATGGATTTTAGCGCTCGAAGTAAAATATTGCCGGGCAACTCTATTTTGCACACTTTTTAGAGCAGATAATAATGAATTCGTTATTTCAATTATGCTCCTCACAACGCAACCTGACCTAACCAATCTTAGCTACCGTGCAAATGCAGTCAATGCAGTCAAGAAGTTGATCAGCTGCAATGACATTCTTCAAAATAGTAACATTTCATGCGTCGCGCGATTTGCGCACTTGCTACTCACAAGGAAGCTATACGTAGCAAGTAACATTTGTTTCATTCTTCAACGTAACGAATGAAGTGAACAGTGGAGAAATTTCTCACCAGGCTCACCAAACATGATTTCTGTATTGTGGATGAAATTGTTAATTGTTTTTGCTCCACTTTAAAATGGGTTCAATCGTCATTATTACGGTTAGTTCTCGACGAAAAAGAAACTTTCCTTTTAAGTGTGACTTTTCCTTTGACTTTATTTGTGCCTCTGTGCTCGTGGGTGAAGGCACTTTTCCATCTTCATATCATTCAAAAAGTTACATGTTATTGTTACAGAAATTGTCAGACTATTTGAAATTTGACCTCATTTATACACAACTTGAAAGTATGGTTCTTTGATGGATTCAAATAAAACTGAATGTGTCAAATAACCATAAAATAATGTAGCATTGCATGTAGTACAACACAATTATGTAGCATTGAATGTAGCCCGATAAAATTATTTTGCATTGAATGTAGCCCAGTAAAATTATTTTGCATTGAATGTAGCCCAATAAAATTATTTTGCATTGAATGTCGCCCAGTAAAATTATTTTGCATTGAATGTAGCCCAATAAAATTATTTTGCATTGAATGTAGCCCAGTAAAATTATTTTGCATTGAATGTAGCCCAATAAAATTATTTTGCATTGAATGTAGCCCAGTAAAATTATTTTGCATTGAATGTAGCCCAGTAAAATTATTTTGCATTGAATGTAGCCCAATAAAATTATTTTGCATTGAATGTAGCCCAGTAAAATTTTTTTGCATTGAATGTAGCCCAATAAAATTATTTTACATTGAATGTAGCCCAGTAAAATAATGTTGCATTGAATGTAGCCCAATAAAATTATGTAGCATTGAATGTAGTACAATACAATTATTTTGCATTGAATGTAGCCCAATAAAATTATGTTCCATTGAATGTAGCCCAGTAAAATTATGTTCCATTGAATGTAGCCCAATAAAATTAGATAACATTCAATGTCGCATAATAAAATTAGGTAGCATTGTAGCATCTAGATTCTAGACTATAAATCTTGCAAAGTAGTGCGCGTTGCAAAAGTGGATGTAAAGTTCTAATTTGTGTTCGGTAGCGTGACATTTCGTAAAAGTATTTTATTGATGGGTAAGGGCGAGTTTTTTCGATCGTGTAGACTAACTGCACTGCAGGCTAGTGATGAATGCCTCGCTGCCTTCCTAAAATCGTTCCTTGATCTCCAGCTTTGGTAAAATGAAAATACATCGGTGGCGTTCGATCTCCCTGCCGTATTACTTCAGTAATAAGCGATAGTGTAATAACTCACCTTCCCGGAAATTGTGGAGTACGTTCTATGTTTGGATTGGTCTGTGTGGTGCCGAGAATGCGAAGACCCGTGAAACTTAAAGAGCATTGGGCGACGCTTCTTTATTTTCTCAGTCGTGCAGACGGTGTGAAAAATACGAAAAATAATAAATAAATGGGCATTAGTCGAGGCATGCTTCATTTCTCGGTCGCGCAGATCGTTCAAGAATGTGTAGAAAACGATTCATAAATTGAAAAATGTTCAGACATACCGAAAGTTTCGAATTCTGGGACTAGGAGAAAATTAATCTTCACATAGGAGATCAATGATTGCTTATAAATACAAGAGGTGAACACAATTTAGTGTTAGCGCTTTCTGCCAAAGTACCACAATTTTTCATTTGAAATTTAACATTGAACTTAATTTTAAGGCAATATAAGCATTAGATGCAACGTCGCTGTCTCAGCATTGGCACGCTTTGAGCGAAATCAATCGTTGTAGGTAGCTAAATTGTATTAATTGAATAGATTAATGATGGATTTAGCAGTGTGATCATTTCCAGTTAATTCAATTTCTCTCGGTTTGGCTGGAAAATAATAAAATGTATTTTTGGGCGAAGGTTGTACCACATTTAATTAAATAGTGAACTGTTCAAAAAGGGAAATTTCTGGTGCCAGCAGAATTGTGTGAATACATAAAAAATCTTGATCTTGACGGCCAGTCATTGGCAATGCAAGTTGACACCCTGAGCGAAGGAACAAAAAGGATTTTTTAACGAGCAATATCAGTTTTCCTGTTACAGACAATCTACTGTATTATATTTCTCTGCATAGACGGTTAATTAACTATTGTATTTTAATTTGAGAGCTTCTATGAAGCGCAGTGCTAGGAAAAAAAGATCAGATGGCAATACGAAAGACAAATTCTATTTGATCTAAACAAATTCTGACAACAGCATGCGTTCGCTAACCTCGTTACTTAGTGATGATATTTCTAGAACGTGTAATCAAAGAATTGCCCTGAAACTGCTAAACTATGGTGAGTACTAAGAATGCTGAATACTTTCCTTGATTGTAGTAAGCCAACATGATATTAATTGAAGCAATGACGCAACATTTGAAGTCTATGCTAACGCACGCATTTCATCTCATGTTGCATAAAATATTAAGGTATTAAAGATATTAAGGTATGTGGTCTCATTATCTTGACTACATACGAAAATTGTGTTGCAAAGTTGAGTGAGTAGTATTGCTTCAACAGTTTGTACGAAACATTCTGATCTTTTCTGTTCTGACGTTTTAACATCTATTGTTTTTGAAATACATTAATTTAAAATTGAATTTACTTTGTTGTGGTCCACCCTGGAAATACGTACACATATATATATATATATATAAATATGCATTTATGTATATAAGTGCACACATTTGTACATTTAAATGTGTATAATGTAATACACAAGTAATGCATTATTAAATACGTCTGAATCAAATTTTAGTTGTTTAAATTTCGATCGTTCGATGTTTTAGATTTCTTCTTTTATTCAATGAGAAAGAAAAGAAAAGCAGTATGTATTTTTCTTACAAAGTTGATGAATCAAAGTAGTTTTAAACTTATTTTTCTATGACCTTACCATGCATATTTTCCATTGGTACTGAAACCATTATAAGATTATGCTGATCTCCCTCTGTGTTGCTTTTCATGCTTCATAACAGATAAGTTCTTCACAAACAATCTTTGGTTCACTAGCTAATTAAACTGAAGTATTACGTATTAACTTAATTTTATTAAAGTATCATGTTGCCGAGATAAAAGCAGATTATTAAAGGTGAAACTTTGGTCAATATACCAGCGAAGAGAATCTGATGCTGTTCTTCTGAAATTGATATTAACTGAAATCGTTATTCTGTTTAGAGCATAAAAGGAGAGAGGAAGTGAGGTTCATTTACACGGGCATGGATTTACTGCATGCACGATTAAATAAAGAAACTTTAGAAATTCCCCGAAGGAACAATGTTTGTTTAAGAGAGGAAATTATGCACCTAGATGAGCAACTACTGATGTTTAAGCATGACAATAAGCAACGATGCTGAGCACTCGTATTGTGACTGTAAGGTGTTGAAATTGTGCTAATTAGATTTGTGAATGTCACGAGACGTGAGGTACAACAAACGTATTTTGTAGCTAAGCTTGAGATGACCAAGGACACAGTGCAAATCTCAAAAGTCTATTTTCTATTATTTAGGAGCTACCTTGTCTGACGAAAAATCATTGAACAAACAATGACACAACTGTGTTTGAACACAATGAACAAACTTTTTACGAACCAGCATGCGTTGTCTTGCGATGAGAGAATATGATGATTGAGTAATCATTACGGAGCAAAACGTGAACAATGACACAACTGTGTTTGAACACAATGAACAAACTTTTTACGAACCAGCATGCGTTGTCTTGCGATGAGAGAATATGATGATTGAGTAATCATTACGGAGCAAAACGTGACAGAATATGTAGAATTCATTTGAACCTACAGGATTTTAATGCGAGAAAAACTACTATGAGCGCACCACCTTGATTTCAAATTAATCAAGTGTGATAGAAAATTATTCACTCTTTATTTCATAATCATCATGTGCACTGGTGACAGTTCACAAAGCCTTTACATGGCCCGTAATCTACTCTGGTGTATACATTTTTATAAAATTCCAGAATGCCAGTAAGGATTTCTTCTTCACGTGTAGGCTAACTGAAGACATCTGTGCACTCCACACAGCGTTGGGTCCAATAAGTTAGAAGTACGTTTTTTTCCGTCGCCTTCCTCAGAAAGACCATATTTGGGGCACACGTAGTAGAAGACTTCAATTAAAGTTTTAATTGAATTAATCAATTAATTCAATTAATTCCTCATTCATGAATTATATAATTTTAAATTTTTATTTTATATTCGTACTCATAAGACTTTACTGTCCTACTCAATTATCTCGATGTAGATATTCGGAGTATAAAACCTAACACTCAGTGGGGCAAATTATACTGTCGGAAGAAATTAATTCTTTCGACCCAGTAGTTTACTTCAATTACAATTTACACCTCAATTGCTTATCGAGCACTTCATTTAGATCATTAAATTACGGTTCTATGAGGTTGCAATTTGACGAGCCAATTAGAATCAACAGCCTTTGGGCTCCCGAAATCGCACCTCTTCATGGTGGGAAGAACTTGTTGTGTTGGTGTTGGTCTGTTGTTGATTTGCTTGGTTGTATTTTCCAAAGATTTTGAGATGAGAGAGCTCAAAGTGTGCAGTGAAATCCTGTTTTCAGTATTGGAGTGAATGGTTTGAGTAGTGACCGAGTTTTGGATGTTTTTATGAGCATTTGTTCCTACTGTAACTGTTGACACAATGGTAGATTAATACAAAATGATTCTCGCAAGAAATCCATTCACCAACTTTAATTCCTTAAGATTGAACTTTGTATGAATTCAATTATTTTGCACATTCTATAATTAGAATCAGTCTAATTAGAGCACCAAATTTAAATAAAGAACATCAAGTTAGGAAACGCACAGAAAATTTTTATCCTCTAGAAAATATCTTGAAACAAGATATATTTAATTACAATACGTGTACTTTTAAATCAACAGCTATGGAGTTGTAACAAAAATGTCATAAAGATAGACAGGAAAGCATGTAAAAATGAAGAAAAGAATACGAAAAATACTTCTTAAGCCACCGTGACACTTAAAGTAGCTGATGAAATTAACAGATACACTCCTGATCAAAAGTTTAAGACCACCTGAAAATTTAGAAAAATTCCAACTTTTCAGTGAAAAATAATTAAATGCATTCAACTAGAGGTCGGTAATTACTAAAGTTAAACGGTGAGAAAGACCAAAAATAACAATTGTAACAATTTATTAAGAAATCAACACTTATAATGAATAATGACTTTTTCAGTTGATCATTATTATAAAACCAGGGTAAAAAAAGTTTGGTCTAAGAGTAATTTCCGGCATTTTAGATTAGTTTCATTTCGGCACTGACAGCGTAAAGGTTTCACCATGCCCAAATCAAGCAAACTTTCCGAATTTGAACGTGGTCAAATTGTCGAACTGCATAAGCAAGGCTTGTCGCAACGCGCAATCGCAGCTGAGATTCACCGCAGTAAAGCTGTAATTTGCGACTTCCTAAAGGACCCAGAGAATTATGGAACAGCAAAATCTAGTGGTAGACCAAAAATAATTTCATCTGCATTGGGTAGGAGATTAAAACGGGTGTTTCCTCAAGACAGAGGACGGTCTTCCAAGCAAATTAAGGCCCTCACAGATGCTGATTGCAGAGCAGTAACGATCAGGCGGCACTTACGACAACACGGCATGAAGAACAAAAAGCGTCTACAAGGTCCTCGGTTGCTTCAACGTCACAAAGTGGCCCGTTTACAGTTTGCTCGTGAGCACCAAGCATGGGACGTGGAGAAGTGTTCTCAAGTTTTGTTTTCTGATGAGTGAAAATTCAATATGGATGGCCCTGATGGCTTCCAACGGTACTGGCTTGACAAAGAAATCCCTCCTGAAATGTTTTCCACTCGCCATAGTGGTGCAGGCTCCGTTATGGTATGGGGCGCATTTTCCTACTGAGGAACCATGAAGCTTCAGGAGGTGCAGGGTCGTCAAACAGCTGCTGGTTACGTTGAAATGCGGCAAAGATCATCTTTGTCAGCAGAGGGTCCTCGTCTGTGTGGTGATGGATAGATTTTTCAGCAGGATAATGCAGCAGTCCACACCGCCCGCCAGGCTACGACTTTCTTTCAAGAAAATGGGGTCACTGTTTTGCGTCATCCAGCATGCTCGGCAGACTTAAGCCCAATAGACAATGTTTAAGAGTGGATGGCAAGAGATGTTTATGGAAGTGGTTAACAATTTGCGTCAGTAAACGAACTTCGTGCTGCCATCTTCAGGAGCTGGGACAACATTCCTCGAGCCCTCATGGAAACCCTCGTTTCTAGTATGCATCGAAGAATTTTTGAGATTAACAAGAATGGAGGCAGTACTCATTACTAAGTTCAATGTTTGCTCACCTCAACGTCGTTGAAGAAAGATTTCCTATGATTTTTTTTATGTGGTCTTATCATTTTGATCAACTGAAAAAGTCATTTTTCATTAAAAGTGTTGCTTTCTTCATAAATTGTTACAACTGTTATTTTTTTGTCTTATTCACCTTTTACCTTTAGTAATTATCGATCCCTAGTTGGATGCATTTAATTATTTATCACTGAAAAGTTGGCATTTTTCCAAATTTTCAAGTCGTTTTCAACGTTTGATCAGGAGTGTATTAATAAACAACATATTAACAAACATGCGATCTTATTGTCATTGCTGTGTTTCCGGCTTAACGTTGTTTTAATTTTTCATCTTTCATTTCGTTTCAACGTCGGTACTTTCAAGTGATGTATTCTATAATATTTAACATTGGAGCTGATTGCTCCCTAATGCACTTAATAGCCTTGGTAAATTTCGGTTTTCACTGTATTTATCAGAAAAAATAATAATAGAAGAAATGATATAGGGGTCTTGTTTCCTCCGTTTCAAAGTTCAAAAATGTTAACCAACTTCTTTGCATTACGTTGAATTTTTGGACATCGTCGTCTCGTCTTTCAAAAACTTTTGTCAGGAAGAGTTGCCTGTCTTACTGCAAATACCCGGAACTTTACAAACACTTGGCATTAGAATATTGGCCAACAATTTTAGATTTGCATCACCACCATTTTCAAATAATAATAAACCACCAAGTTGCGTGTGAACAAATCGATTATATTACCTCTTTTCAATAGAACTACCCAAGAAAAACACGACAAAAAAACAGGTCCAAGGTAACACCATCAGAACACAACGCGTCCCGTCAATTCTGTAGGAAAACCCTCTTTGAAGCGGCTCTCTTCGTACCCGTTCATTTGACGGTGGATTTAGCCATTCAGAATTGCAGATTACGAGCCGTTATTTACGGGTGCGCTTCATTCCGTCGCTCTACGAAATGTGTTCGGTGATTGAGAAGGGTTCATTGCAAAGCAATTTTACATCAGACGATGATGGTCAGAATAGCTTTCTATTGAAGAACTCAATCAATATGCTGTCGAAAAAATAACATCGCTGCAAGGTTCTGAGTATTTTAAGCGGTCAAGCAGCTAAACAAAAACGAAGCTCGTTATACACAAATGCAATCGAGTTTATTGGAATGCAGGGAACTTTCTGTGAAAAAGTCGTCCCAAAATTGCACACGCACTTAGTTCAGACGCTCAACCAATTGTTCGATCAAAGCCGTCGAGAATTTTATCAGAGTATAGCTATTAACGTTAGTGTACTTATTCTAACGGGGTTTTGTGCGAAGCAATGACTTACACATATGAGAAATGATATTTCAGGTGTTATTTGGTTTGATAAGCATGAACAATTTTATTGAACGTACAAAACGCCGCAAAAAATGATGTATCATGATAACCTATACTGCAAAAGCAAACTCATTATTAAAAAATAATGTTTCAGTTCTGAATGGGTAGAAGGGCTCAACAAATCAAAACGCAAGTCCTAGTTTTACCGACTAAATTGAATTATACCCTTGCAAAGTCTTTTTTTCCGAGCTACATAGCTTCCCGAGAAACAGAAGCGTTCCTTCTTAAACAATCAAGTCTGTAATAAATTAGTTTCCGCAATTTTCCAACTCACGTGGATCAATGTATTGTCAGATTATCGGTGATTATGTTTAGTACTCAGTCTACGCTCCCTTTTTCTTTTAACGTAAATAAATAAGACACATTTCATTTAAGCTCACCTGACAAACTAAACTTACTGAAACATCGATCGTTAGATGTTCACATTGAATTAAAGTGCTTGATAAATGAATCACTAATTTTCCTTTCTGCGCACTTTCTTTCACATCATGATTCAAAATAATCACCGGAAAAATTTTCCGTTTGTTAAATATTCTTAAATTCTTGCCGGGAAATGTTTCTAGCACCCCAAAATAATTTATGAACCACAATTATGACCAAATCTTATAATGTGAGCCAATATTAGGACCAAACATAATGTGAGCCAATATAATGTTCAAATACAATAATATGAGCAAATACAATGTTCAAATACAATAATATGAGCCAATACAATGAGCAACTATAAGCCAATACAATGATCAAATACAAAAATAAGAACCAATATTTGGCTAATCCAGTAATGAACAAAAGTGCGGTATTAAAGTTCGAGTGGTGAAGCGTCTGGTACTAGACGCATACCGCGGTGCCGCATGCCTACCAAACGACCTAATCGTTTATTCTCGTCCCCCGTGAGTCTTCAAATGGCCAAAGTTACACGAAAGCCTCGCGTTCTTCTAT
Source organism: Platorchestia sp. MABIK (assembly GCA_014220935.1). Lineage (NCBI taxonomy): Eukaryota > Metazoa > Arthropoda > Malacostraca > Amphipoda > Talitridae > Platorchestia > Platorchestia sp. MABIK. Next base: position 143,728 of record JACJUY010001283.1, read on the forward strand.
GCTAATGATTGTGAAGAGTAATTTCCAAACTTTAATGCGCTGAAACTTTGCGAATAGAATTGAATTCCAACACGAACATCAAAAGTTGGTTTGACAATTTACTTTCCTCTTTTGCTTTCAGAAAGTATTCATTTGAAATAATGATTAATCAGTAACTGCTTTTTCAGCTGAGTGGATCTACGACGGAGTTCAGTCGAAACATAAAATCAAATTCGCTTAAAAATAGCGAATAGTTTCATGTTTTTTTTGAAAAATAGTCAATGAAAAGATTGGAAAGATATATTCTTATTCATCAAAAGCCGGCGCGTAATCGAATAATTAAGTTAAGAACAATTATAGAAATGTAATTTACAAAGCGTTTTTCCCCTCAACTCACTCTGGAGTTCGGGATCCTAACATAATGTAATGGTTATGTTGTTGTGGGGAGTAATATGAAAATTGTTGAGAAATGACCTGGCAGCTAAATTTAATTTGAACAAAATAAGTTCTGCATCAGATTAGGTTACTAAAAATTTCTGGATCAAATATTATCGAACGCATTGGATTATGCCCGAACATCACTCTCCCTTCTGGACCCTGGCTTGCTGTGGCATGCTGGAGTTCTTTCAACTATTTAATCATCCCACGTTCCCACTTCCACATCTCCTGATAGAAAAGTACACTCGTCTGTGTCAAAATACAGCTTTTTCAAGGTTTATTGCCGTGTGAAATAATTTAGAGCGTCACATTTTTCACTGGTATTTTTCAAATACAAGCTACAAAAATTCCGAGTTAAAGGTCCATGCTTCAATTGAGAGTTCTTACATCACCAGCCTGTTATTGTGAGAATGGAGTTAGCGAGGGCCGATGCTGGAATGCTGTCAGCAATAAAAAAGCCAGCACCGATGTTCAGCAAATGGCCATTGCACTTACGCATGTTCTTGCAAGCCTTTCAAAATGCACTACCTTGTTGACACAACCTGCACAAAATTTTAGACGTTCCAGGAGGACGAATCACTCGGGATTTCACTTTGAAAATCATGGAATGAAGATGTAGTTTTTCAACGAACGACACAAAGAGACGTTGGAGAACTTCACGTCGTAATTTGGATTGAGTAATAAATCGAAGGTCAAGTAGATATCTGCTAGTCTTCGTAAAAATTTATATGAGAGGAATATAACGCTGAGCCAATTAGGAACTATACATTGAAAATAAAAGCATTTAATTTATAAAAGGGAAATTTACTGTAACATTCGGTTCGAAAGAGAGCGTTAGGATATTAAACATTTATGAATATTCTGAGAAACTCATTCGCGTAACACACAGTTAAGGAGTGTTGTAGAAGGTGTGAAATTTTATTTTTTCCAAATTACGCTTTGTACCCTGCTCGTACATGACTTGGAAATTAGACCAAGACACGCAAAATGAGTTGAGATGCAGGAAAATGGAGAAATTGTGAGGAAATGAAAATAGATGATTGGTTGGGGTATTTGTGAATAACTGGGGGGATTGCGGTCTCTATATCACACACTGTTGAGGTTGAACTCAAAAATTCAGGTAGAAAAAGGCTGTATAAACGGGATTTCCAATCGAAATTGCTTATGCTAAACAATTATTACGTTAGTATAGTGCAATAAAAAGACATTTTTAAAAGAAATATTGCAAATGATCCGCGACCTAAAAATAACTGAATCAAATAATGCAAGTAGCGCTCAAACAAACTCGATACAAGAGCACTAAATTTTTCATTTGGTGATAGATGTTTGCTCTTAACATAAAGTAGATTTTAGACCAAGGTTCAATAGTTGATTTTAGCTTCGAATTGACAATAAATGATTCATTGGAGGGTGAAATTTGTACCCAATGCAAGTTTAAACTTTTTTTGTGGAGCAAAATTAGGGGGAACTTGTTGACCGACCCGAGTGGGATCTTTTTTCGCACCGTATTTGATATGAATGAATTTAAATCACACAAATAAAGTGAGTTGGGGGTGAAAATAATTGAATATCGAAACATAACATTGATAAAACTTGGCTAAAAAAAACGCATATCAGAGGAACCCATTTTTATTGCAGTTTTTATTTGGGTAATTTTAGTTTGGTTTTTCTAGGCATCTCGGAGCGACACGGCTTGCAGACGCGGTATAATTTGAAGCTGTCAGTTATATTATTGACAGCCTTCTTCCATCTATGGCAGCTGCAGACTTTTTCCTTTCCTTCGATAATTTATGTTCCCTAGAAAGAAAACACGATTTTGGAACCCGATATCCTTGTCCGCCAGTCAACGAGGGGAATTTATCTGCTTGAATCAAAAACTCGATGCGCTGAGAAATGAGAAAGTCAGAGTGTTGAACGTGAGCGATAGTCTTTGTTTCAACAACTTAAATGTCCTTACAATAAATTCCTTATTTGATCAATCGTACGGGCTTGTCTTTCGAATTTAAACCATACACAGTTAATAATACCTCATCATGTGTGACGCACATTAACAAGTTAAGTACAAAAATTGGTACCTGAGATGCTCACATATGCTATTATTTTGCCACATACTTTGGTGAATTACTGTCCTATTTTTGTTCCGCTCTGAATGGTTATAAATGCACGTGTTACGATGGCCGAGCCATTTCGAGCAATTCTGAACTTTTTGAGGAAGTCGTTTTTGAATTTCGAATTCTAAATAATTTCTCCACTTTTAGCAAAAAAACGTCTGTTTATTTGTTTTGTTTTAAAGACTAATTTGCTAAATTCCTTAACACGCAATGACACTTTTGCGAAATAATTCATCTCTACTTGAAATTATTGTACATGTCTCAATTGATATTTATTTCTTTGCTCCTGAGTACAATACATTGAACGTACTAGTCTGCGCATTTCATAGCCGGGAAATATTTTTCGATACACAAATATTACACACTGAACTGATTTGATACTATCCCAATTAAATTGATTTTGTACCATTGAGTAAAACTAACAAAACACACAGAAAATTCGCTTATCACAGAAGTGAAATAAATTTCTGCATGAAGTGGATGATTTGAAGGCATTGAAAACCGCTCACGCCGTACAGTTTGATTTGCCAACAATCAAATTTTCTGGACTTGGCTGAAACTAAAATTGACTAAAATATTTTTCTCCCTGTAATGTGCTTAAGCTTGAACATGTTGAGTTTAGATAATTCAATCACTCTGAATTTTATGATGCTTTTAAAATTAAACCCTTTAAATTTGATTGAAGTTTAATTTTTTGTTTCATTGAAGAATTACTCACCGTGTTCGTAATTTCAAAATGCAGGGAGACCGGGAATAAGTTACTGCATACCTAAAGCAGGAGAAAAACTGGAAAAACACGTACTTTTACTGAAGTAAATTTTACCTTATAAGAAGTAAATATTCCGTTAAAAAAATTATTTTGTAAAATTTATCAAAGTGGTTTATTTATTCAGCAATACTGTGGTAATGATAAAATTTAGGTAAGAATATAAAATTGGAATGTAACTTCACATTTTTTTGAATTAACGTGGTGTCATGCCTCAACGTTAAAACATCATCTCCGACTCCCCATTTCTGCTAGTAGAATTTCATATAATTGCAGTGAAACATTTCATCAGAAATATTCAGAGAGCGAGAAAATAAACACAAAATATAAAAACAGTTTACTTCCTCTAGAAATTCAGAATTTAATATTCGTAAATGTTTTATCGTTAAGACCCTTTAGTTAATCAACATAAATTGGTGTCCTAATACCCATGCAAATTGCCGAAGAAATGATTATGAATGACTAAAACATGCAAATATATTCCTTTTGTTGAATTATTCTGTGCTTGCTAATGCATCTAAAAATCTTCAGACAGTTTATACCTACATACATATATGTACATCAATAAACAGTAACTCTTCGTATATATAAAACCTTTAT